>JAAEAF010005137.1:0-61384 GCA_011037195.1 Triatoma infestans
TTTGGACTCAGGGGACCTCAAAACGGATATTTCCGCTGGAAACTCGATATTGAAAATTTGACACGTTTACAATACTTCCTCTTACAAGGAGTAAGTGAAAGTAAAAAACTGTTCAGTAGATTGTTGTAGGGGATTATTGCACTGCGACCTGAAAGATTTATTGTGCCCCAGAGCCTTCTCCAATGCACAGCCAGCCTGCAAGCAGCGTTCTCTAGCAACAGACAACACTGCCCATCACCGGACAGTGAGTTGTAGAGGCTGCTAGGAAGGAAAAAAATCTAAGGGCAGCATGCTGGATTCGAACCCGAGATCTCCGCGTTGCTAGTCCACCGCGCTACCACTGAGCTAATCCCTTCCTTCTTCCTTGGCTTTTGCCAATTAACTAGGGACAGTGACCGTAGTTTGTGTACTGTGTATGTCCTTGTCTGTAAAGTGTATGGTAGTTTAAGTGTATTGCGTACTGTTCTGATGAAGTGCATGGAATACTGAGCTGTGGTAACCCGTGGGGTCGCTACTCCCCAAATAACTGCATGCAAGAGATACCCCTTTCTTCGAAAACACGGAATTTTGGGGCAATCTAAGTTTTGTTTAGATGGTAGAATTGTATAATCAACTAAGGACAGCATTTCAGAGAAAAACATAACCCCTCCTCTCACCCAAAAAAAGCCCTCCTAAAATGAATTTTCCCGGAGAAATATTACAAATAAAAGTTGTAACTCTTTGTATGTGTAGTTGATATATAAAGTTTAAAAAAAATCGTCGAAGCCGTTTTTGAGAAAATCACAAAAAAACTGAAAAATATAGCCACTGAGTAAAGTGGCATTTCTTGCTTGAAGTGGCATTTCTTGCGTGAAGTGGCATTTCTTGCGTGAAGTGGCATTTCTTGCTTGAAGTGGCATTTCTTGCGTGAAGTGGCATTTCTTGCGAGAAGATTTTTTTTCGAAAAGCTTATTCTCCAGGTCTTTTCTGGTGGGCACTTTAACCAAGTAATTAAATTTAAACGAAAATTGTGATTTTTTTCAGTTTTTGAGATATACTGCCCCACACATACATAAAGACCAACTGTTAAAAACCAATTCTTTCGACTCAGGAGGAACTCAAACAAGTGGATTTCCGGTAAAAACTTGATATCGAAAATTTGACACGATTACAAATACTTCCTCTTATTAGGAGTAAGGAAAGTTTCTGTTTTGTTTTTACTACATCATGACTTGGCTTTAACAATTTTTCTTTAAACTTCATATACTATCTACATACACAAATAGGCCTATCACTTTTTTATTTCTAGGAAAACTGATTTTTGGGGGGGAGGGAGTTGTGGGGGAACAGGTCAAGTTTTCCCTTTATTAACTCACATCACAAACGTTGCGATCAATATCAAATTTGAAGAAAATTGTTAAACCGGAGATCTGTTTTACAGAATCGATTTTTGAAACTTAATTAAAAAAAAAATTACAAGAGCGCCATAATTGTTTCATGATCGAAATTAGTTAAAAAAGTAATTAATTTGATAGAATAATTAGATTAACATACTTTATTACTTTATTATAGACAATGAATTAGCATTTGTATAGTCGTGTGTTATTAAAGTAATTGATTTATATGGATGTAGAGGGACAACTAATAAAAAACAGCGTGACCAACATTATTTACTACAGTAATACCAACTTGTCAATATTTTACTTGTATAAGAAATATCGATTATGTTAAGTCCAGGGAACATGAATGTACAAACAGAATATAATAAAGTATTATATTTCCCGTTTTAATATATTTTTACTTTCTCTTACTCCTACTAGTAAGAGGAAGTATTGTAATCGTGTCAAATTTTCGATATCGAGTTTTCACCGGGAATATCCGTTTTGAGGTCCCCTGAGTCAAAAAAAGTGGTTTTTAGCAAATGGCCTGCGTGTGTGTGTATGTGAACAACATAGCTCAAAAACGAATAATCGTTGAAAGTTCAAACTTTATATTCCGTTTAGGTACCACCATGAGATCTGACAGTGGGTCATCTGTCAAAATACCTCAACCGGAAGTACACTTTACTAGTTCGTTTTTTTACTTTTTTGCAATTTGTCTCTAAAAATGGTTCCGATGATTTTTCTTGAAACTTGGTACATCAACTACATATAAATATAAAGAGCTACAACTTTTATTTAAAACATTTCTCTGGGAAAACTCATTTAAGGGCAGTTTTGGGGGAGGGGTGGGGTTAGGGTTCTTCTAAAGTGCTATTTCAGTTTGTTCTACAATTCTATCATCTAAATAATATTAATTAGATTAAATATGTAGTTGAAATTCTGAGTTTGACAAAAATCGGATGACAGAAAGTGCGTTTACTTCACCACTTTAGTAAATGATTTTTTACTTTTTCGCGATTTTCTCAAAAATGGCTCCGACGATGTTCTTGAAACTTCTTATATAAACTACATATACAAAGATGTACAATTCTTATTTCAAACATTTCTCTGGGAAAATTCATTTAAGGGCACTTTTAAGAGAGGGGTGGGGTTATGTTTTCCTCTAAAGTGCTATCATAGTTGATTATACAATTCTACCATCCAAAAAAAATTAATTAGAAATAAATAGATGACCAAAATTCCGAGTTTCAAGAAACTTAGTAAACCGGAAGTGCAATTTTACTGAACAATTTTTCAGTTTTCGACGAACTCCGAAGAATTTCATTAAATTTGGTACACTAACTATAAAATCTGTCCATTTCAATTTTGAAAACTGGAGTAAGAGAAAACTGTGTGGTTGTTGTACACCAGATTTCTTTTTTACTTCGCGACCATTTTCATTACCAAGAGTTTATGGCACTGGCTGGTTCGAATGAAGCGCAATCTGCAAGACGAATTCTCGACCAATTTTTCGAGCCACTGGGGGCCGTATATCGGCAATAATGCGGTAAATGTTGTCTTCCCACCAAATGGTCAAACGTCTGTGGTTTATCAGCATAGACTAGCGACCTTCACATATTTCCACAGAAAATAATCCTTAATCTCTTGGGGGCCCATTACGCGAAATTATGCTATCGTCCAATATTTCCTGCAATAAATTGATTGTGTCGCTTCGCTGTGTGTCATGTTGTGCCATCTTGTCGAAAGCAAAACTTTTTCCACATTAACGCCATTCAATTGGGGGAACGAAACAAGTCCGTAATTATGGATCTCTAGCCCTCTCTATTGACTGTAACATTCATCATCTTTGAAGAAATATAGGACCAATCCCATAAGGTAACTCTTGTAAGGTGACTTTTTTTATTTGTGGATATAAGATTAGATTAGATTCTATGGGAGGATTGGGTCTTCAGCCTGCGCCGACGCGACCCCCATGGGTCTATTGTGGCATCCCCTAAGTTGTAGATCCCTCTCCAGCCCTATCCTTTATTTGAACATGTCGGTCTGGGGAGGCTCCCAGGTGGTCGGTGAAGAGCACCTCCCATCAGAGCACCCTCTCGAGCCCTATCTGCCTTAATAGACTTAACAGACCCGAGAGGGGCCACCGGCTGAGGCTTGCAGGCGTCAGCTTCTCCTCTCCAAAGAGGCGATGCCTCAGCCATACAAGCCCATCGTATTGTCATAGAATATGCAGTGCTGTTTCCTCTTCTTCCTGACAAAACCTACACAAGCTATCCGTTGCCAGGCCCATGCGGTGCATGGGCTTATTAAGTCTACAATGGGCAGTGAGAACGCCAACTGCTATCCTTATGGCCCCCTCTCCGGCCTAACTGGAGTGGTTCTGCAGTTAGCCTGGGCGAGTAGCTATGGATGAACGTTTTCGCCTGCCTTTGGCCTGGGGTTTTAGCCTACCATTCCCTTGAACGGTCGTGCAACCATGTCCTAATGGATGCACTCCTCAGGCATCTTACAACGCCACAGAACGGTTCAGGCCCGATAAGGGTTCCAATGGAACCCTCCCGGGCCAAACGATCTGCCGCCTCATTGTCTCTGTGACTTGTGGATATAAAGGCCGCCTCAATAATGACGTCTGGATTTTCTTCACTTCTAAACCCGGCATTTTGTTTGCCGACGTAACCATTTAACCAAAAAATTAGCCTCATTGTTGAACAAAAAATCTTTTTTTGGTGAAATCTCAGGATTAAGAGCAAGCACCCTTGTTTTCTTCCCATTCAGCGAACGTATGGCGCAGTGTGATGGACACGCAGCTTTAATTCTTGTACGAGCTAGATCTTGTAAGCTTGTAAACCTAGATCTTTTCGTAAAGCCTTCCATAAAGTGGTATGATACAGCTCCAATTGATGTGCACGATGGTGAATTTGACTCAAATCGGGTTCTTCTCAATACTATGGCTTCACAGCAGCAATAACTACTATGCTTCAGTGTACGACGTCTTGGCGAATGTGCATTATCAATTAATCAGTATGTGCGATGCGAAAACGATTTCATGGCGATTCGAATAACTTGCACGGATGGACGATTATTTCGACCGTAAAAATGGACATAACGCAACGGTGAGTTTCTCAAACTGAACCACAATTTTTCGAAATCAATTTGCATAATTTACAAGCGTTGTTCTGGCATAAAGTCTACTCACGGTGAAATCGCAAAACATATTGAAACACAAATCACCTGTCAGCTGTAAAATTGATTGTGTTCACTAGAAACAGTGTTGCCAATTCGAAAAATAAACCTCAAAATAAAAAATAACACGTTTTATAACATTATGACAACTAAAAATGAATGTGGTGGTTCGGCCCCTCCTCCATGATTTTTCAAACTTTCCGCCTTCGACGTTTCAGCCTTCTTCAGTGTAAAAATTTTCCTTCTTTTTGAATTTCTTAAAAACTATAATTCAACAATTGTGATTTACCATCATCAAAAGAGTTGATTTTAGAGCGGTATTGGGGAGGTCTGTTACTTTAAATTCAAATTTGCACCAGCTATCTTGATTTTTTTTTTGACATTGAGCGTCTCCACATAAAGCCGCTCAGGTATACAATTAAAATCCCCACTACCATTTTTATGGACAGCCCAAAGTAAAAATTGTAACTTTGCAATTTTATAGAAAATTTCTGAATGTCCTGTGAGTGTTTCATACTGGGCATTTGATTTAAAATTTTGTTTTAATTTTTTTTTTTTTATATGGCTTGGGTGTTTTATAAAAAACTCCCATATTGTTGTTTTAATTTAAGGCGCGTCAACATCTATGGCCTTTGGCGCCCTGGAGCCTTCTCAGTGCACGGCCGGCCTCCGGACAGTGTTCTCTCGTTACAGACAACACTGTCCATCACCGGACAGTGAGCTGTAAGAGGCTGCTAGGAAGAAAAAAATTTAGGGGCAGCAGCTGGACTCGAATACGGCACCTCCGCATTGCTAGTCCAGTACGCTAACCACTTAGCTATATAGTTCGAGATGAATAATATTTATCATTTATTTAATATACCAAGTAATTACATTATTAAATATAATCCTTATCAAAATATTTTCTGACCAATTAATGAACATTAAAATAAATACCGACTGATAGATAAGTAAATTTGTTTTAATCGAAACTTAATTGAGAGAGTAGAATTTTGTTTGTCAATATGAAGTGTTTATTTATTTAGTTTTTATTATTATTATTATTATTTATTTAAATTGGTGGCCTGCATTTTGAAGAAGAATTTATCGTATAAATTATCGGTCAGAATTTTTTTTTATGGATTTATTTATTTAATATGATCCATTTCCGGTAGTTAAAGGTTTATGACAATTACCCAGAGTCGTCGACTTTTGTTCAGACAAATAACTGCCCACGGTGTGTCGGGAGAGCATCAGTTCCTCCCAAGTTAAATTGAAGACTGATAGAAAGTAGTAATAAAATAAGTCTTCACCAAAGTTTCGGCAAATTTATTGCCTTCTTATATTCGAGGAATTAGAAAAAATCCCATAGTTATGTATGGGAGCATATCTAATGAACCTAATGTATCTCTTTGAATCAAAATTCAATTTGATTCATTTTTCAATTTTTTTTTTTATTTCAATTGAACTTTTGCCTTTTATAGTATCAAAACACTGTTTAACATTTCACAACAATGAATCAAACTAGCTCGGTCTTAATACTACAAAAATAAATTTTAATAAACATGAAAATTGAAGCAGGAAAGTGTATTCAAGAAGAAAATTGAAGTGAAACAGTGCAGTTGTTTTTAGTACTTTGTTCACAGACCAAATTTTTAATAAATGAATAATCCCTAATGGTAAACAACTACTTAGATATTAGTAACAACTATCTACAACTACTTAGATATTAGTAACAACTATCTACAACTACTTAGATATTAGTAACAACTATCTACAACTACTTAGATATTAGTAACAACTATCTACAACTACTTAGATATTAGCAACAACTATCTACAACTACTTAGATATTAGTAACAACTATCTACAACTACTTAGATATCAGTAATGAAAGTTTTATTCGCGCTTTCGTTCGAAATGGGTCGCTAATCAAAAGAATTACCGTCGTTTTGTAAAAATGAAATAATTCGTTTATTTCAGAGTGGTTTATCGTACAGGAACATTGGACTGCAGCTCAAATTATCACATTCTACAATACATAATTAAAAAGTTTAAGCCGGTAAGCTAGAAAATAAGGCCCGCACAGGCCCACCGACGGCAGTTAACCACAAGAAATGCCCATTTCATTAAAAGGAATGTTACAGAAAAGCCTAGTACAAGCGCACGAGAATTGGTGGAAGACGTTGCATTAGCAACAAGGATGGAGTAACACCACGGACCGTAAGGAACTATCTCCATGAATGTTGTGGTGGTTGGTTCCGCAGAGCTGGAAAGCATCAGAGACATTTTCAGTGACAGTCTGCTTCATTTTGTGGTTCGCCCATCATCAGGATGTTTTTGTTAAACAGTGCAATAACATAGAGCAAACAAGTTTTTTTGCTCTGTGCAAGTCTATGTTATCACACTGTCTGACAAACGCATCCTGAAAGATGGGCGAACGCCCGAAACCGGTCGATGACCACAAAATGAAGCTATCTCGGAAAATGTCTCTGATATCTCCATGAAACTGGATTTGGTGCTAGAGCACCTAGGAAAAAAAACAGCAAGCTGCGCAAAAGCTCATATAAATAAGTCACACGAATTTTTGGAAAAACGTTTTATTCACCTGATGAAAATAAGTACAATATTTTTGGTTCTGATGGACAACAGTTTGCGTGGCGCAAGCCGAATAAAGAGAGCTTGATCTCAAAAATATTGTGCAACAGTGAAACACGGGGGGAGGAAATGTGATGGAGTGGGGGTGCATAAGTTACAGTGGAATGAGGAGAGCTAGTGTTTATCGATGGCATTTTAAATGCAGATGGCTACGTAAACATTTTGCGCGATAATTTGCAGAAAAGTGTGCGAAAGCTTGGGATCAGGGACAATTTTTTGTACCAGCAGGACAACGATCCCAAGCATACACACCTGAAAACGAGGGAATGGTTGTTGTACAATGCATCTTGCAAACTGAAAACTCCTCCACAATCCTCGGACTTGAATCCGATTGAAAACTTAGGGTCGATTTTGGAGAAGAAAATTAGAAAAAAGAAATGTTTTTCTCGAAAGGAATTAATTTTTAATTTAAAGAGCGCCTGGGAAGAATAGTTCAAGTTAGTTCCAATCTTGTGGACTCTGCCTGCTGTGGACTGTGCCTAGGAGGTTAAATGCCGTTATAAAAGCAAAAGGACTTTACACAAAATATTTAAAAAAAAGTTGTTTATGTGAGCTGTATGAATACTGTTCCACTTCCCCCCACTCCCAGTAACAGGAAGTTGTAATCGTGTCAAACTTTCGATATCGAGTTTTTACCTGAAATATCCGTTTTGAAGTCCCCTGAGTCCAAAAAAGTGGTTTTTAGCAAATGGTCTGTGTGTGTGCGTGTCTGTGTGGTGTGTGTATGTGAACAGCATAGTACAAAAACGAAAAACCGTAGAAAGTTGAAACTTGATATTAAGTTTAGGTATCACCATGGAATCTGACAGTACGTTATCTGTCAAATTCCTCAACTGGAAGTACCACTTTACTAGTTGGTTTTTTTACTTTTTTGCGTTTTTCTCAAAAATGGCTCCGACGATTTTCTTTAAACTTCTAATATAAACTAAACATACAAACAGCTACAATTTTTATTTGAAACATTTCTCTGGGAAAATTTATTTAAGGGTACTTTTAGGGGAGGGTTGGGGTTATGTTTTTCTCTGAACTGCTATCATAGTTGATTATACAATTCTATCATCCAAAGAAAATTAATCAGAAATAAATAGATGGGCAAATTTCCGAGTTTCAGGTAATTAGTAAACCGGAAGTGCGCTTTTACTGAACAGTTTTTTCCATTTTCGACGAATTTCATTAGATTTGGTACACAAACTCTAAAATTTGATTATAATTTTGACAACTGGAGTAAGAGAATGTTGTGTGAGTGTTTCACACCAGATTTTTCGAGTATTTTCAAGTTTTTTGGAACCTGGCATTGTTATTACACCAGAAAAGTTTATTTGTATATTATTAAACTATACTTAAAAATATGACGAAATTATGTCCGTTAAATAACTATTATAAGTACACACACACCTTATGCAGATGTGTGATGCAGTGAGGCCCAAAGGCGCCTAATTAAAGTGCGGCGCCATGACTGATTATTATCGGTAGTTAATAATGATTTCTTATAATTATGTTAAATAATTAAGTAAACAAGTAATACAATTAATATGATAAGAAAAATGTTTAGATTTCCGGTTCCACATCATTGTTAGAAACGCATTCTGATGTTGAAACATATTTAATGAGGTGCAGAAAGAAATAATCAGATGTGCAATACCCACACAACTTTCTTTTACTGTCATTGGTACAGTTGTGAGTGACGTATTTCCTTCCAGTTTCTAATTCTCTTACTAGATTGTTCAGCTGGAATTCCCTACCCGGACTATGGCAGGCAAAGATCTGTTTGGGTAATTATAACCAACGGAAATCGGAGGCCAGCAACGGAGGCCTTAGTATAGAATAAATTCCGCGTTCCTTACGGGTTTCCTCACATGGCACTGTCGACTCAGAGGAAACTGACTGAAGCTGAGTTTGGGGAGTAACATGTGCATGTGCAGATCCTGTGGGGAGATGGAGGGAACTACATTACATCTCCTAACAGACTGCGAGGCTGCCACCCAGAGAAGATTGGAGAACCTGGGTAATTACCAGGAGGAGGAGGAAGGGAATATAACCTCCTTCGAGCCGCCAGGCTATTACGATTTCTTAGGGATCCTAATCACATGGGAATTTATGGGAATGAGGAGGTGGATAGATTTGCCAAATTAGGCGCCTCTCTCCCTTTCATTGGCCTCCTGTTGTTGGCGTGTCTTCTAGCACATGTCTGTCAGGCTTCCAGACATGAAAAGCTTCACAGCATTCATCCTTATGGCTGAGCTCAGTTGGTTTTCGGCAGTCCAAAATGCTCATCGGGGGTCCGGACAGGGCTATTAGTGAGACGTTGCTGTGTCTTTTACGAAGCTCTCTCAGAGGCATCTGGTTGGTTTCCTTACTGGACATTGTGGTTTAAGGAGACATCTCTACGTAATGTGGCTCATGCCGGATCCATTTTGTAGAGTCTGTGAGACAGTGGAGGAAACACCCATCCATCTTATGACAGATTGCCTGGGTTGTGAGGAAATTAGGTTCAGGACCTTTGGTCGGAACAGGATGTCTGTGGAAGAGCTTAGGCTATTTCTCCTTAAGGTTATTGTCCGATTTGTTCTAGACCCGGTTTGTTGTTGTTTTTCTTGGGGTAGCTATATGGGGACCCAGTGGGGCTTTGGATAGCGTACGGTTTGGTCCCTCCCCACAGACAAATAATATTAAAAAATAGGGATCTTAAACCTAATGGAGGTGTTGTAGACGGTGTTCGCCTGGGACATCTGTTTGGGGTACTGTAGGCTGCCTGCGGCACCCAGGGGGCATAGCCAAATAGATCGTGTAGGTCGCCAGTGCATTGAGCTCTTCAAAACAAAAACAAAAAAAATTTTGTTTACTTTAGTCTTCAATGTTAGAATCAATGGAAGAAACTAAATTTAAATGAAATGACTTTTTGAGGAAAGCATAATTTGCACTTCGACCTCCTAAACTGCTTAAAATAAACTTTCTCGGCAAAAAAGTTTCGAAACATATCTTATAGGTCTAGGTATTCATAGGTAGTAAAGCAAAATTTAAAGTAATCCGTAGGGAAGGGAATAGCTAAGTGGTTAGCCTACTGGACTCCTACGCGGAGGACCCGGGTTCGAGTCCAGCTGTGCTACCCTTAGATTTTTTTCTTCCTAGGAGCCTAGGCTCACTGTCCGGTGATGGACAGTGTTGTCTGTAGCTAGAGAATACTGCTTCATACTCCGGCAGTGCACTGAAAAGGCATCCGGGGGTGGGGGCCCAATAGATCTTTCAGGTAGCCTACAACAATCTACAAATCTATGTGTAGTTGATACGTATCATAGTTTATAAAGAAAAAATCGTTGCAGCCATTTTGGTGAAAATCGCAAAAAAGAAAAATAAAGTGAAAAATGCTGTCGGATAAACATTTAAAATTTAACGCCAACGACCTACAACTATCCAAAAATCTTGTTTGCTAAAACCTATTCTGTAAAGTTGCTGTGAACTTCTGGTCAAGCAATGCTTCGTAAACTGTATTAATATTATTTAAGTGCTAGAACCATAGGGTGTCCCATTTAAACGGGCCACTTTTGAAATAACTCCTAAACGAAGCAAGATATCTAAAAAGTGAACATAACGTTTGTTGAAGTATTTGCGCTCTAGTATATGCTGGTGTTAATGTTATTTGATTTTATTGCCGACTTACACCAGAAATCGACGGAAAAAAAACGACGAAAATTTAATCTTTATGATTGAATATCTCGGCAATGGTTTGAAATATTGAAGTGAAATTAACGGCATTATTCTTCATTCTTTTAGTGGTTTTCAATACAGTAGTAAAAATTGGGGGGTCAAAAGGAAATCGCCACTTTCAACCACCGATTTAAGGTGTAAGGCGACAATAAAATCAAATAACATTAACACTATAATAAACTAGAGCGCAAATACTTCAACAAACGTTATGTTCACTTTTTAGATATCTTGCTTCGTTTAGGAGTTATTTCAAAAGTGGCCCGTTTAAATCGGACGCCCTGTATGTAATGAAGTGGTTGTACTGCTTCCGCAGAAACATCCCCTCCCCCAAAAAGATCAATTTTTCCAATGGAAAATGTTCCAAATAAAAGTGATAGGTAGGTATTTAATGTATGTAGATAGTATAAGTTTAAAGAAAATATTTGGAGCCATTTTCAAGAAAATCACGTAAATAACTGAAGAGTCACACAATATTCCGGATTGATGAATTTGGCCCAAAATTTTGGCGTCCTTAGGCGGGTGGTAGTGCTCTTAAACTGTATATATCTTTTTGTTCAGTTTCCAGCAACTTTTCTTTTCTTTTTTTTTAAGATTTTTTGTTAAAACATAATAAACTAATTGACAGACCTACCCGCAAGGGGTATGTGTTGCATGTAGTTAGGGAGTAGCGACTCCACGGGTTACCACAGCTAAATACTCCATGCACTTCGTCAGAACAGTACACAATACACTTAAACCACATACGTTACTCTTTACAGACAAGGAGAGACTCAGTACACAAACTAGGGTCTCCGTCCCTAGTTAAATGGCGCAAGGGAAAGCGCGCTGGACTAGCAACGCGGAGGTCCCGGGTTCGAATCCAGCATGCTGCCATTAGATTTTCTCTTCCTAGGAGCCTCTACAACTCACTGTCTGGTGATGGGCCGTCAGTGCACTGAGAAGGTTCCGGGGGGGCACAATAGATCTTTTAGGTTGCAGTGCAATAATCCCCTACAATAATCATACAACTGACAGATCTACAATAACCCTCTAAAACCAATTTTTGCAGTAAAATTTTCCAAATAAAAGTGGTACGTTTCGAATCTATGCAGCAAGCATTCCAAGTGTAAAGAAAATCGTTGTAACTGTTCACGAGAAATCCCCCCCCATCAAAGAACCCTATTCTGTAAAATCGCACCTTCATTAGCACCGATTTCCCTCGAAATGTAGAATTCTATCAATACTTTTCCTAATGAGTATTAATATTATATAGGTGGTAAACAAGCTATATATCAGAAGAAAGTGTAAAGCTACCTGTTTACCGCAATACCTCCCATAAATTGACAATTTTTGCGCGGGAAAATGTTTCAAATAAATACGTATTTATGAGTGTATAGATAGTATATACGAAGTTTGGTACAAAATTGTTGGAAACGTTCACGAGAAAAGTCGAAAAGTCACATTTAGCAAAGTCGCACTTCTGGTTGATGGATTTTTCACGAAATCTTCATGTTTTATACGGTGGTAATAAACAAAATGGCATACTAAATTTGAGCTTCCTACGTCTTTTCATTTTTAAGATTTTCTGTTAAAACTTACACACACACACATCCACACACACATGCATATATTTGAACAAAATATCCCAACTTGAATAAAATCGCAGGAAAGCTTGGAAACTTAGTATTCCGTTTAGGCAATACCACCGGGCATCAGTTATACGAAGTTTGTTTATAAGGCAAAAATTTATCAACCGAAAAGTGCGAGTTTACTTGAGTATGTCTATTTTTTCTCCATTAAAGCGGCTCTAATAATTTTTTTTTCTTTAACTTAAAATTTCTCCGAGAATATATTTGTACCTTTTTATATAAATACAATGAATGGTTCCATAAACGGAGTAAAGTGTTAGGGGCTATATATATTACGATCGTATTGAATTTTCAAAAATTGAGGGGGAAAAACGTTTTTTAGGGGGTCGGTCACCTGAATCAGAAAAAGGAGTTTTTTTTTTTGGAAAAATATTCTGTGTACACGAAAAAATACAAAAATTTGCAGAAAAGTTCAAACTTGATATAGCGGCGACAGAAATCGAAATGTATTAACCTTTACTGATCATATTGTCTAGCCTTTTTTTTTGGCGATTTTTTCAAAAACTACTCCAATAATATCAATTACACAAATAAAGAGCGACAACTTTTTATTTGAATTTTTTTTTCGGCAGGGGAAAAATTCATTTAAAGGGGATTTGGGGGTTTTTGGGGGTTCTAGAGGGGTTATGTTTACTTGATTATTCTAATCATGTAAATAATATTAATTAAAATTATGTATCCCAAAGAATTCTGAGTTTGTAAAAAATTGATTAACCAGAAGTATGTTTAACCAGAAAAATATCTCTGATGATTTAATTTATTTAGTGGTATAGGAGGGCGAAGCCGCCCTCCCGGAAATGAGATTACTGAATGCCTTAATCTAATTTAGCTTATACTTTACTAGAGAGTAACGTACATAATTTTATAGAATATTTCTAATATCACTGAAAGTTTTAGTAATATGCACACTAATCTAGTAATATTATCAACACTAATTAAACTTTTTTTTAATTAATATTTAAAATCCAAAAAATAAGCAAGAATTTAGTAAAAAAAAAAATTATAAGTTGTGTTAACTGCTTTAGAATCCAAAATTTTTGGGGGAAACCTGAATTTTACTTGTGCGTATATTTTGTTACGCAGAAAATTATTTAAAAATCGAAAAATCGAACAGGAAGTTCAAACTTGATGGTATAAAAATATAAATAAATAAATGAAAGTAAAAAAAAATATTAAAACTTACCGTATGGAAAAAGTAACTTTTTAAAAAGGTCCCATAAGTGGTTGGTTACGCTGTAAGAAGATAGTGAGGTTATCTCTTGGGCTACGGTTTGTCATGGAGGAAGGTTTATAGTGAGCAGAATGCGCACAGAATATATCTTTTTTTTGTAAAAAAAGAAATAAAAAAAAAAAAACAGAAAACTTCTTTCTCAGTCACTCTCTCTCTCTCTTATTCAATCTCTCTCTGTCTTTGGAGGGGAGATATTATGTTTTTGTTTTGTAACAAAACTAAAAGTGGGCGTGTCTCTTGGTGTTTTCTGGTTTTGGTGGGGAGAAGAATATACTAGTGGCAATGGAATAGCCGGGTTCAACCGTTCACCAGCCATCCCCCCTCCATTCAAAATACCAAGCGCCTCATTGCTAACAGAATACCCTCCCCTACCATTTATAACATTACAGTAACCTTCCACTCCTCACTATATATATATATATACACATATACACACCACCAGCTGTTACCATACAAAAACCTTTTAAACACGGCCATCCTATTCGAGGATTGGTTATACCCCTATGTTGTCTAGGTTACTTGAATATCATTGGCTCTAAACTAAACCAAACCCCCTTTTACGATTTCCGTTCTCTTTCCCCCCACTACAAAAGTTTGAATACGGGGAAGGGATTGAAGGAAGTATATTCTTCTCCACCTTATTTTTTTTATTTATTGTTTTGGTTTTATATATATATATATATATATATATATATATTTTTATTATATTTTGTGTGTGTGTGTGCATGATGGAAGGCCGGGATAGTGGGTAAGGTTCTAGTCTGTCAGTCTCATTCTATCTTGCTTTTAACTTGCACAGTCTCACTCGCTCACATTTTGTAAGAGATTGGAGGGGAGGTAAATTGTACTCCCACCACCTTGCTATTCCTATGTGGCACATCAAGTAGGAAAGCATTTACGTTTATTCGTGGTAACAGTCACAGTATAGTAACTTGTATTATTTTTGGTGTGATATTATTATTTAAAATAGAAGAAACCCGGGATTATTTTTTTTTTTATAAAGTTAAATAATAATTTTTTTTTTTATTTTTGGTTAATTATTTCTTTGTGTGTGTTTTTTTTTAAGAAAATTAAGACATTTTTCTTTAAAAAATAAAAAATAAACCAAAAAATAAACAATGGAAAATTGATGTGCGTGTGTTTTTTTTGATGTGCGTGTGTTTTGGCAAAAAAAGTGCGTTTTTTTTAAGTTTCTGGGATAGTTCTGTGGATAATTCTATTTATTTATTTTTTTTTTTATATATAAAGTTTTAGTATGACTATGTTATCACAAAAACTATATACAGATACGGTCGGTAGTGCAATGACTAGTGTAAATATGAGTCCAACTATGACATCTACATATAATATGAATACTATGCCATGTGTATCTATGAATTCATCAGCACAGGGTGGCAGTTTTAGTACAAATATGCTTGGACCACATAGCGGTATGAGTACAATGTCAGCGGCAATGAATGGAAATTGTATGAGTTCCGGTTCAATGGGCTATGGTAATATGAATTCAGTTAGCAATTGTATGAATATAAATGCATATCAAATGTCAACTGGTCTACAAAATAGAGAAGCAATTGGTGAAACTGTATCACCAAGTTCTGTAGCCGCTTTACAAAGAGCCGCTAGAACTGATAAATCATATAGACGTAGTTATACGCATGCAAAACCACCTTATAGTTATATTTCATTAATTACAATGGCTATACAAAATTCACCAACAAAAATGTTAACATTATCAGAAATTTATCAATTTATAATGGATTTATTTCCATTTTATAGACAAAATCAACAAAGATGGCAAAATTCAATTAGGCATTCATTATCATTTAATGATTGTTTTGTTAAAGTACCACGTACACCAGATAAACCAGGTAAAGGTAGTTTTTGGACATTACATCCAGATTCTGGTAATATGTTTGAAAATGGTTGCTATTTAAGACGGCAAAAACGTTTTAAAGATGATAAAAAAGAAGCGCAAAGGCAATCGCATAAAAGTATTTCACCACATCATCATCACCATAATCATCAACATCATCAACACCATGAAGATGGTAATAAAAAACCAGAAAAACTAGATAAAAATGAATTAAATTTACAAACAGATCCAATGGCATCTTTATTACATCAAAGTGGTTCAGATTTGTGTATACAACCGCAAGAAGATTTATTAGGTAGTAGATGGCATTCACATTTAGCATTAACAGATTATACAAGCCATCATAATTTAAAACAAGAATATACGGCTGCTTCACATCCATTTTCAATAACAAGATTATTACCAACTGAATCAAAAAGTGAAATTAAAATGTATGAAATGGCATCACAATATGGTAATTATCAAGACACGTATTATCAATCATCACTGTATCATACACCACCAGGTACAACAGCTTTGTGACAGTACCCGCTCACTGGGTAAGATTATTACAACAAACAAACAAAAAAAATACAAAATAAAAAAAAATTCAAAAAAAAATTAAAAAAATAAATTGGACAAAAAACAAAAAAAATTAATAATATATAATACTAATTATTTATGACTTAATTCGGGCATTTGTAATAATAAAAAAAAAAGAAGAAGATTATTATTATTATATATATATATATTTTTTTTTTAAATTAAACTTTGGCAACACTGTCAAGGCGGGCTTTTCAAAATAAATAAATAAATAAATAAATTAAATAATTAAAATAAATATATAAATATTTAAGAATCTCTACCTCATTTTTTTCCCCGATTTATCCAAATAATTTTTTATCTAAAAATTACAGCAATTTAAAAAAAAAAATATATATATATTTTTAAATATATTATACCTAGGTTTCCTTTATTTTTTTTATTTTATTTTATTTTTTGAAAAGCCTCCCTCTGTTTAAAAAAAATGAAAATAAACCCTGCCCAATTAAAGTTTTTTTTAAAAAAATTGATCTATGTAATTGTATTATAGATTTAAAAAAAAAATTAAACACACACGTTTTTTTATGAATCGGGATATTTTTACGCAAATATATATTTTTTTTAATTAACCTTTAATTTTTGGGGGCAATATATTTTTTTTTTTTAAGAAAAGAGATGATATATTATTTGTTTAAAGTTATAACATTTTTCAGTCCAATTAAATTTATAAACTAATTAACGTTCTGTAATTTTTCTTTTTTCCCCCAAAAACTAAATTATATCTTTTCCTAATTAAATTAATCATTATTTCAATCAAAATATAAAACTTTTGTTTTGTTTTTATATCGTACTTTCTTTCTTTAATTGAATGAAACAATTTATTAAAACAAAATATTATGGTTTAATCAAATTAAGCTTTCATACTAATAATTTCTAACTACAATTATTAGATTAACAACTTCCTGTTTTCAGATTGAAATGTTTCTGGACAGAGTTTTCTTATCTTTCTATCAAGGCATTAATATAATAATAAATAAAATCTTAAAATATGTGTTAGAAGAAAATATCTTGAAACCATTAAAACTTATAAATATTTTATAAACACATCTAAACATAAACAAAGAAAAATTTAAAAGGGTTTACTTAATTGCTTGTGTTATATTAAAATCATCTATAGAAATACAAACAAACAGTAAATCTTTCAATTCTTCTTTATAAAATGTAAGTTTCTATGCTTCATAAAATGTAAGTTTTAATAGTTCAAAATAAAAATATTTTCAATTTCCATATCTTTCAAGATTATCTAATTACATTAAAACGTTAATAGAGGCAAGGGAAATACTGTCTGGAAACGTTGGCATAATTAAATAATTCTTTTCTTTTTGACCTATCTTCACCAAATTTCTTCATAACATTAATTTAATTTCTTGTTAAAATCAAATTAAATCTATTTCCTAATAATTTAAACACTTTTTCATATAATTTAAACATTTAAAAGGATTATATATTTTGTATCAAACTAATGTCTAATGTATCAAACTAATGTCTTGTTCTGAAATCTTATTTTAAACTAAAATTAATGGTTTTTCAGTCACGTTTTTAAATTATTTTTTTGTAAAATTAAACCCTTTATCATGAAATGTTAAACAAATTTTCTTAATAATCGAATGAAAAACAATTTATTAATTTTTTTTCAATTATAATTTAAAAAATGATATTCAACTCGTCAGACCTTAAAATTACAATGAGATGTTTGTACGGCAATGGCCAGAGGAGTTTTAAAAGAAAAATAATTCTTTGTTGTTCTACGTTTCGGGTACCATTGGTGCCCCCTTCTTCAGGAGCTCTGTAAAAATTTATAGGAGAAAATACAGTATTTTCTTCAATAAATTTTTACAGAGCTCCTGATGAGGGGCACTAATGGTACACGAAACGTAGAGTAACAAAGAATTCTTTTTTTTTTAAAACTTCTTTGGCCATTGCCGTACAAACATCTCATTGTAATTTAAAAACTTTTCTTAAATAATTTAAATTATTAATATAAACGATATATATTTACGGTTGTCCGTTTTTAATGGAAACAAACAAAATATTGGTTGGCTGGTGTCAAAAAAAAAAAAATTACTTTTATTCGACATTTCGGACAACTACGGTGTCCTCCCGCAGGAACTATTTAGGAAAATAAAGTTTCTCACTAAATATATGTATATATTTATCCCGTAATCTGTACTGAGAATATAATAAAAATCAAAATTATTAAAATAATAGAAATAACCATATTCTTTATTTTTATTTACATTTCTGTTTTTTCTTTTGTGGTTGGGTCCTCAGAGTTGGTATTAAGAGATATTTTCCGGTGATACCTGGCTTCTTTTCGTGGGATCATCGACCTTGGTTTCGAGCGTTTGCCCTTACATCAGGATGTTTTTTTTTTTGTCACAAACAGTCTATAAACTAAATTTACTTTTTGTGCAAAATCTGTGTTATCACGCTGTCTTCAACAAAAACATCCTGACGATGGGCGTACACCCATCGAAAGCGGTCGATGCCCATAAAAAAAACAAAACAGGCTATTACCTTTGAAACTTATGGTCACTTTTGTAGAGTAGCTTTTTATTTGTCTACTGTTCAATGTCTTTACATTTGTTTTTTCAAATTGTATGTATCTTCATTTTTCTCCCGGAATTGCGTAAGGAGGAACAAATGTCTATACTAGCTTGGCTCTAAGGTTTTGTATTTAAATTGAGTAACTCAGTTCTGCACTTTATGGAAAGCAAAATCTAGTACAGATTAAACACTCTTTTTCCTTTCTTAACTAGCCTTTTTTGCCCTCATAGAGAACAATTTAGTCTCGCAGGTCCAGCTATAATTTTTGATAGAAAATTTGGTACTATAATTCCCTCTCCTCCTCCCTCAAATTTCAGCCATTTTTGGTACCAATATACTTTTTTCTTTAGAACTTTTTTAGCCAAAAAATGATAGGCAATTGAAAGTTAGGCATTTCCAGTAACTCTTAATATGTACATAATTAAAATGAACTTTTATGATGTAGCAATAAACCGAGGGAGGATTCCTATTTTATTGGCTAAGATAATTAGGGGTAATCTTCTAACTTTTTCCTAATTCCTCAAATTGTTCAAACAAGTCGAATAAATTTTGAAGAAGTTATGCTACCGCAGTGTTCAAAACTCAATTTAGCGTGATTAATTCGTTTTGAAAAAAGTCTTTCTGTTTTTCCTGTTTATTTCTCTTTGATTCTTTGTTGTTTTTTTTTTTATTTTTCATATAGTTCCTGAAAAAGGATACCAGTGGTGTTCTGAAACGTTGAATAAATTTTTAAAGATAAAACAATTTTTTCTTTTTGGCACCCAGTAAAACAATATTTTACTTGTTTAATTTTAAATCTACCATAATCAGTTTAAACTATTTTTTCGTAAAATTAAACATTTTTACAAGTTTTCTTTAGTCGAATGAAACAATATTCAACAAATTTTCAATTAAATTAATCATTATTTCAATCAACTTAAACTAATTTTTCGTTAGATTAAACATTGTAGTCGAATGAAGCAATATTCAACAAATTTTCAGTTAAATTAATCATTATTTCAATCAATTTAAACAAATTTTTCGTAAGATTAAAGATTGTAGTCGAATGAAACAATATTCAACAAATTTTCAGTTAAATTAATCATTATTTCAATCAACTTAAATTATGAAGAAATTTGGTGAGGATCGGTCAAGAAAAAACATTCAATTATGCCGACTTTTCGACAGAGTTTCCTGTCTCTATCAAGGCTTTAATATATAGATAGTCATGGAGATGTGGAATAAGAATTTAAAACACACACATTTGTTACATCGCAGAAACATACAAAGGAAAAAATAAAATTTTTTTACTTGAGTCTTGTTTTAAATCATCTACAGAAATGAAAGTGGATTGAATGTATAAATCAATTTAAACTTTTTTTCGTAAGATTAAACATTTTTACAAGTTTTCTTTAGTCGAATGAAACAATATTCAACAAATTTTCAATTAAATTAATCATTATTTCAATTAATTTAAACAATTTTTTCGTTAGATTAAACACTGTAGTCGAATGAAACAATATTCAACAAATTTTCAATTAAATTAAAACTTTTTTTTTTAAAAAAATTTAAATAAATTTACAAGTAACACTGTAATTTTATCAAATTAAACAATTAAAAAAAAATCCTTTTTAATGACATTAAAATCATTTATTTATTTAGTAATTGTTTAAAGAGATTTTTAAATATTTTCTTAATCTAATGGAAAACTTTTTTCCCAAATATTAAGTATTATTATAATTAATTTTCTTAAAATTAAACCTTTTTACAATGTTACAACTTTTTATAATTAAATCAAACAATTTTTTTCAATTAAATTAAATCATTAATTTATCCCGTTTCAATTAAATTAAATACGGTTTTTTCAAATTAATTTTATTAACTTTTTCCCCGTTTAATATTTTTCATTTAATTGATTTTATACTTCACAATAATTTCTTCCTTTTTTTGAATCAATTTAAATCTTTCTCCTCCCCCCTTCCAAAATGTATTCTTACGCTTATTAGAAACTTCAACAGAAAACCATCCTTAAATGTTTTAATGAGTTTACGCTCTTTGAAAACAAAACCATTTTTGCTAAAGTTTCGACAAATATATTGTATATTACAAAACAAACAAAATTTTTATTTTTTTTTAAATAATTTTTCCGTTATTTAAAATCCTTTAGTTATATATTTTTTGTCATAAAGTTTATTAAAAATTATTTTTATTCTCATATTAAGATCAGAAACCTTACAATTTAAAATGAAGAATCATGCTATGACGAACCAAAAAAATCAAAACATGTTATATCCGCCATTACGGACCAAACATTTATAATATTCAAAAAATTTAATTTTTTCTTTTTTTTTCAAAATACAAAATTAGTCTCTTTTTTTTAAATAATAATTTATTGTAAAAATAATTTAATTTGGCTGAAAAATGTTAAAACATTTATTGTAAATATTTATTATTAATTAATATTATAAAGCATCGAATAGGACGAAATCTCTCCTGAAAAAATTTGTTTTCCTTTTCTTTCGTTTGTTGTCCCGTCTTATATTAATAATAAAAAAAAAAATTTATGTAGAAAAATTGTTTATAATTATTCTTATAATTTTTTGTTTTTGTGAAATTAAATGAATAAATCAATTTAAAAGTAAGAAATAAAAAGATTGTATTATTTCAGTATTTCAACAAAAAAAAATAGTGGGCTAGCTGTTGTTCTAAAACCCAAAAAATAATTAATAAATAAATAAAAATTCTTAAATAAATTAATAATTTTTTTTTTTAATAAATAACCCCCCCCCAAATATAATTATTAAAAAAAAAACAGAAAAAAAAATTGTTTATTTTGTAAAAACAAAAAAAAAAATTCTAGCTATTGTATATACATAATTTTCAGGCTTTGGACAATGGCTGCTAAAATTTGGTGTAAATTTTATTTCTGTTTTTAATCATTTTTTTTTTTGTTTAAATTCTGCCCCTGCCTAGCCAAAAAAAAAAAAAAAAAAAAAAAGAAGTAAAAATACAAAAAAAAAAAAAAGTAAATTTCAAAACCAAAAGAATGTTTTAACCTTAAAACAAAAATAAATAAATAAATACATAAAATAAAAATAAAAATATATATTATATACATTAAATTAAGGAGTGTATAAATTGTAAAATTTTGAACACTTCCTTAAAAAATAAAAAAAATTTGAATTTAAGCTCGTTTTTTTTTTTTTGTTTTTAGAAAAGACTTAATAAAAATTTTGGATTTTTTAAGTCAAAAATAAAAATAAAGCAAAAACTCCAATAATTTTCTTTATAATTTGTAAATTCTAAATGAACTATATTATTATATATAAATAATATAATAATATATATATATATATAAATAATGTTTTATTATGTTTTTTAAGGTAGGAATCATTTCCTAAAAAAAAAGTAAAAACAAAAAGAAAATATTGCATAAACAAATAGTTTAAATAAAATAAAAAACAATACAAAAAACTATGATAATACATACCACCGTATCTGGCACGAATGTTTCCAACAAAATCCATCAACCGGTCTACGACTTAACTCTATGGTTGTTTTTTGCCCCCTCATTCAGTTTTGTCACGATTTCCACAAAAATATTTTCCCAAATGATAAAACTTCAACTTTTATTTTAAACATTTTCCCTGGGGAAAAAACTTGATTTTGGTACAATGTATGGTTGTTGTTTTAAACTTACATATTAGAGGCATTTTGATGTGAATTCCAAAAATGTTGAAGAAAATCAATTAACCAAAAGTGCAACTGTACAGAATAGGTTTTTTTTTTGAGCTTTTTTGAGTTGTTTTGGTTGGTTCCACAAAGTTTGAAAGCATCAAAGATAATTTCCGTGATAGCCTGGCTTCTTTTTGTGGTCATCGACCCGGTTTCGCGCGTTCGCCCATTATCAGGATGTTTTTTGTCACACAGTGTGATAACACAGACTTGCACAGGAGCAAATTCAGTTTACACACTTCTTATTTTTTGAGTGTGTAAAATGAATTTGCACAATACAAAAAAGTGCACTATACAAAAAGCAAGTCTGTGTTATCACACTGTGTGACAAACGTATCCTGAAGATGGGCGAACGCCCGAAACCGGTCGATGACCACAAAAGGAAGCAGGCTGTCACGGAAAATGTCTCTGATGAGACCTTGAAGAAGCTCATATATAAGCAACATGGATGAAACGTTGGTTTTCAGTAAACCACTTTGACGCGCGATCTCAAATGTTTTTCATACGGGTTTTTGATTGGGCTGCCTATCTGTTAGGTTTAAATTTAAACCGACGCTACATGATCTTGAGACAGTCAGCAGGCGGCTCAAAGTGTCCGACCACAATGTTTTACACGATTTTTTCCCACACAAGGCCCTACCATGGGGGGATACGACTATAAGTTTTTTGATCAATATCTGTCTTAAAGTAAAATCAGCGCTTTATTGAATTAGATTTTTCCTCAGGCGATTTCCCTTCAAACCTTGATCTAATATCAACAATACATATATAAGGTGCTACAATAAAGTGCCATTTCGTACAATCCTATTGGCATATTATTGTTCTTTTTAAAGTTGGATGGGTGGGGATAGAGGCATACGTGAAAAATTTAAGCCAAACTTTTTTGGCACGTGTAAAAACGATGATAATAATTTAAGTCCGTGACATATTTTTTTTTTTTTGGAAAATTAAGTTTTTCACTTAAAATATTTGCTTTTTGCGATCCGTTGAAAGTAAGCTCAAAACTTTTGGTATTTAGTTTATGTGTTTTAGCACTGGTATCAGACACGGAAGATTTTGGACAAAATCTATACCCCACACGAAAGTGCGGATTCGAAGATTTTCTTGCGGTGTTTTTTGAGGAAACAACAGCATAATGCTTTTCTCTAAATTACCATTTCACTGTAATACATGATTGTACCACCTACTTAATATTACTACACATTAAAAGCATTGATAGAAGTTCAGATTTAAAGAAAATTCGTTAACCAAAAGTGGGATTTTACAGAATAGTTTTGAGGTTTTTTTTTTTTGGAAAATTGCCTCGAATACGGTTACAACGGTTTTTCTTTACAACTTGGTGTGCTAACTATACAGATATTAACGTATAACTTTAATTAGAATAACAGAAAGTCGTGTTAGTTATTTTAGTTTAATCGGAAGATTCTTTCTGACCCGGAGTATGATCAAACAGAATTATTAGGTTTGGACTTGAGAAATAATTTTGCCAACGTTTCGACTAATATATTGTGTCTTTTTCAATGTTTAAAAAAATAAAAATACTTAGTTTTCTTTTAGAAAAATTAAAAAGTTTTTTGTGTGTTGCCTCACTGGTGTCATGGGTTGGAGAACATTCCACCTACAGCACCTCTTTCAGATGATGATCTCTGTGATAGCTCAGGATCTGGGAATGTTCTAGGCTTCCAACTCTTCTCTGGATTTCTCAATATTAACTTGTAAGCCAAGTCTTCTTGCAGTTTTTTAAATTTTTCCAGGGTTCTTTCTAACGCAGCTTTGGTTATGTCCAGAAATGTGGATATTATCCGCGTAAGTGAGTAAGATGCTGGGTCAGTCTGGTATAAATTGAACTAATTCCTCGAACTGTCCATCCTAATGCGAGGTTAAACATTGTGGGAGCAACTCGATTACTTTGCCATAAATCACATGTTACATCGAAACATTCCGGGAGTATATTCTATACTGTTCAATGTCATTCCTGCTAGGCCTATCAGTTTTACAAGGGATTCCTAAACTTCTGATTGCATTCATTAGCTCTTCTCTGTGCACCGCGTGTCGTAGCACTGTTTGAAAATCTAAAAACAAAACATGGCAAACCCACATTGTACTTTCAAGTTTTTGCCTTACAGACAAGATTTAATCCATCGTTGATCTATTGTTCCTAAAACCGCACCGGTAATCGCCAATGTCTTTTTCACCCCACAAACCTTTATATATATTGTAAGCAAGAGCGCCCCTATTCCCCCGTATATAAGAGAAAAGAATAGACATACTCCATTCTTCCGGCATTTCTTTGTGTATCCAGCATCCAGTACAGGATTATGAATTGCTTCCACTAAGCTATATCCTCAACTTTCGCTACCGACATGTTATAACGTCCACCATTTTCTTATTTATATTAATGCAAGCTCAACTAAAACATTTAAAAAAAAATTTATTAATTAAATTTTAATAATTAGTGTAAAATAAAGTTGTGATTACAGATTTTTTAAACCTTTTATTTTTGTGTCATTTTTTTTTTCTTGCTGCAGTTTTTGATCAAAGTTTCGAAATTTATTTTTTGTTCACTTTCTCTTACTACTGTCATAGGTAGTATTGCAATCGTGTCAAAAAATTGTTTAAATTGAAGTTCATACCGGAAATATAACTTTTGAGGTCACAAAAAGTAAGCTACAACTTTTCAACTTTTATTTAAAATATTGTTTTGTCCCTAGGAAAAATTCATTTAAGGGGTGTTGGGGGGGGGCTTTAAGGGATTTTCTCTCTAAAGTGTCATTTCAATTTACAGGGTGACCAATTTAAACGGGCCATTTTTTGAAATAACACTTAAACGAAGGAAGATATCTATAAAGTGAACATAAAGTTTGTTGAAGTATTTTCGTTCTAGTTTATGATGGTGTTAGTGTTTTTTGATTTTTAATGCCCGCCTTACACCTTAAATCGATGGTAGAAAATGGCGATTACCTTTTGACCTTCCACTTTTTACTATTGTAATGAAAACTATTAACAAAATGAAGAAAAATTCCGTTAATTTCATTTCAATATTTCAAACCGTTGCCGTGATATTCAGTCATAAAGATTAAATTTTCGTTATTTTTTCCTATTTCATAAACTAAAATGAAAAGCGGATTTTCTGATTAATTTCAATAAATAAGAGAGTTCAAATGCTGATAAAACTTAAAACTATGTTTAAAACTATAAGGGACTTAAAAATCAGGTATAATAAAATTTTTTTTAAACAAAAACCGATAAAAAAATATTTTTTATTTATTAAAAATGACCTTCTTGGCTTAAACGGCACAAGCGCATCGCTGCCCAACAGAAGACGTTGCTAATCGTATCATGTCTGCCGGTATTGCTAAGCAGTTTTAGATTAAGTCTTTTCTAAGTGCTTCTGGAGTTGTTGGTTCCTTGGCATAAATTTTTTCTTTGAGAATCAAGAGGGGTTAAATCAGGCCATCTGGTAGGCCAGCTTACCGGTCATTGTCTCCCGAACCAGCGGTTACTTATACATATTATTATTCTCTTTATAAGAGTTATCTTTTCCTCTTTGCAAGAGTAATAATCCAGTTACTTTTAATTTTATCATTTTTTATCTTCTTCCACTTGGTCTTCGTATCCACCAGTATCTTCCACTTTATCTTTTAAAGATTCTTAACCCAGGCAAGCTTGAATTTTGCTTA
Organism: Triatoma infestans; assembly: GCA_011037195.1. Classification (NCBI taxonomy): domain Eukaryota; kingdom Metazoa; phylum Arthropoda; class Insecta; order Hemiptera; family Reduviidae; genus Triatoma; species Triatoma infestans. Next base: position 26,142 of record JAAEAF010005137.1, read on the forward strand.
AACAATCACCTCCTTTGGGATCTTGTATTTTTTCTTCTCCTTTATCCGTTTCATTCACTATATATATAACAATAAGAAATTAATGGTATTTACATCCATTCTTTTGTCCATCATTCATCAAATTCTTCATTTGACTTTGTACTTTTCCAACCTTATTTTTTTTTTTTAATGGAGGGGATAGACTTTTACGATCTCTTGTGCCTACAGCACGATCTCTTGTGCCTAGGCTGCCTACAGCACTCCAATTGAGTTATAAATAAAATTACATAAAATTATTAAAACCTAATATTTTCTTCAAACTAGAATTTTTGGAAACACATTTAATTCCTATTAATATTACATAGATGATAGATCGTTATCCCTTCACCTGAAACCTGTATAGAAAAATGTATTAAAAAACAAATTGTTAGAGACATTTTTCGTGAATTAATTGAAATTTGATTGATTGAAATTTTTTGGGTTGATCAATTTTTTGACTACGATCTTTTTTCTTATTTTTTATTTTTATTTTTCAATTGAGTCCGCCTTCTGATGAAGAAACTTTTTGCGATTCTCCAATATTTAAGTTATGAAAACTTGAAACAACTTTACCAGCAATATTTACATAGTTGAAAAAACATTTTTTTCCACGTTGAAACAGTGTCAGTGATTTACTAGAAACCAAGAAGTTTCATCTATATTTTAATGAGCTTCTTCAGGGTTGTTTTATTTTGAAAGCTAAATGGAGCAATGAATCTTGATAAAAAATTAAGTTTCATTGGCTGGTACCATTAACTTTTAAGATGAAACAAACTTGAAGAAGCTCATTGCAATATGGGCAAAACATTGGTTTTTGATCTGGAAAATCAATAAATATTGTTAGGTCACTAATTTCAAAGTAACTCGTTACTAAGTTGATCGAGAAAATCGTAGAAAACTAAAAAAACAAAAAACTGTTCAATAAAGTCACTTCCTCTCAAACGATTTTTCATTAAACAAATTGCCAAGAATTTTGGCAACTTTATTAATTTTTATCAATTGATAATGAGATAACTTCTCTCCTTCCCCAATCCCCCAAAACTCCCTTTCCTTCAAAAAAAAAAAAACAAAAAAAAAAAACGAAAAAAAGGAATTTCCCCCAATCAAATGTTTCAAATAAAAAAATTATATCTCTTGTTGTTGTGCCACGTGCCAAATTTGTGATAATCGTAAAAAAAACTTAAAAAAAAAATTCCATTCAATAATGTGGTATTTCCGGTTGACAAATTTTGACCAAAATCTTATTTTTGGGACCTTTGGTAGAACGTAGAACTTATAACGAAATATTAAGTTTCAATTTTCTACAATTTTTTCAAGTTTTTTAATTATACTATAAATATAGGGTATAAAACAGTTTAGAAATTATAAACTACTTTTTAAAAATTTCAAGAGCTAATAATTTTTCTCTTACAGCAGTAAGAGAAAGTAAAAACAAAAAACAAAGATAAATATCTCATGTTTTTTTAACACCACTTTGGATTCTAAGATGCACATGCTACAAGGCAGTGATATATAGACAAAGTTTGTAAAAATTTTTCATGCCAGATTTCAACTGTATTTTGCAAAAAGTATAGAAATGGATAAAATCTAAGCAATTTATTAAATTTATTTGTTTATGCAAAAATTTTTTTTTATTTATTTTTTTTTTTAAATAAATAAATTACTTGTAAATATTATAATATTTGGTTTTTATTCAAAGTAAATTAAAATTAATTAATAATAAAAAAAAAAACGAAGAAATATGTAGTAACCTAAAAATTAATCGATTTTTGTGAAAGAATAAAAAAATGGAAGAAAATTATAAAAAAAAAAAAAAAAAAAAATGAAGTCCAAGAGTTACCTAAAATATTTCAGTAAAAAAAATTTTAATTGTTTTTTATTGTAACTATGTTCAGTTTGTTTTTACATTATTATTATTATTATTTTTAATATTTTTTATTTATTCATCTATTTGTTTATTTATTTATTATTAAGTGTCACCCGTCCCTCTCTTGGTCCATTCCACACCATCCTTTCTTTTTTTTAGTTTTTCAAAAAACAATAATCTGGTGTCATATCTCAACGATATTCTCTTACTGCAATTTACATAATTATAATTGACAAACTTTCTACAGACATGATTTTTCTAAAAAATCAATTTAATCCCCCCAAAACAAAGTTTAATAAAAAAGTGATAGGCCTATATATGTATAACTAGTATTCCAAGTCATACATCTACATGGACATAATGTATATAGAAAGTTTAAACAAAATTGTTAGAACCATTTTCATGAAAGTCATCCCCCTCTCCTCCCAAAAAACATTCCTGTAAAATCTATTTAATAGAGTGGCACTTTAAGATCCATAAAATGGATACTGTGGGCTCCCCTCTTTAAAATTCCCCAATACCTCTTTAATAATCGTTTGGGGGGGGGGATGTTACTGTGTGTAAAAGCGTGTTCCAAGAAAATTCTACAAATCTCAAAAACCGTATTTTTGTAAAATTGCACATCTGATTAATCGATTTTTTGCTTCTAATGTGTAATTATGTTATTGTAGGTGGTGGAGACCATATATTATACTGAAGTGGTACTTTAAGGAAAAGCATAACGCTACTGCTCCCCTCCTTCGAGAAATGCCAAAAAATAAATTCACGAATAACTGAAAAAATTAAAAAACCTATTTAATAAAGTGGCATTATCGGTTGACCGGTTTTAATCAAAACCTTATTGTCTGGTCTACCTTATCAGTTTGAACTTACTACGATATCCTGTTTTTGAGTTATTAGATTAGATTGATAAAAAGGGGTGGGCGAGCTTTGTTCCATCGCAACCTATGGCGTCTATTGTGGATCCCCTGTTGGTTATAGTACATCCCTTAGCGAGGCCATCTTGATCAGGCCTAGCAAGGCTAAAAGCGGCTCCTTCATGAAGCTCCTGGATTCCGGGACTACTTATTTCCCGTTGAAGAAACTATGTCCTCATCAAGCCGGCACATCACAAAGGATATATAACGGAATTTCTTCCTCGGTCCTATAGAATCAGCATAACGCTTTGTCGTCTGCTAGTAGTATTTGGTGCATGTGCCTATTAAGCCTACAATACCCCGTGAAAGAGATCCACTATTCCAGTAGCTTCCTACTAAATTTAGGGAAATGTCTCTTAATGGAAGAGTTTAGCTGCCTCTGTTTTGCTATTCTCTCCACATCATTGCAGACGCTAGTCTTCTTTGCTACCTTTGTTAGAAACTTGATTCAGGCTCCTGGACAACCCGCAGAAGGGTTCAAGGCCTATAAAGGTATCCTTCGAACCCTCCCTCGCTAGGGCATCCGCCCTCTCGTTACCCAGCAAACCTTGCATGTCCCGGCACGCAGCCGAGTGTCAACTTATTCCAAGCATCCACATTTTTGGATTATGCTATAAATATACTAGATTATAAAAGCCAAAAAATCACTAAAATTATTTACTGTGATTCAATTTCAATACTTTCAATAAAAAATTAGATAAATAAAATACTATATATTTAAATAAATAAATTATATAAGCAGTATATTATGAATGGTACATGGTCCCATTCATACTTTTTCATTATTCAAATTTATGACAGTAAGAGATAATACGTGTGAGTGATTCACACCAGATTTTTCTATTCACTTTTCTCTTAATATTGAAAGAGAAAGATTGGTCAAATAAAAAAATAAAAAAAAAAAATAAATTACAGAAAGCTCAAACGGAGATTTCGGTCAAAATCCATCATCAAGAGATGCGACTATACTGAGTGGGTATATTTTCTCTTCAGTTTTTCACGATTTTCTTAAAAAAAAACATAAATGATTTTCCTTAAATTTTGTATACTATCTAATCATATAAATGCCTATCACTTTTACTTGAAATTTTTTTTTCTATGAACGATTTTTTTTCGAATACGGGGGACATCAAAGATTTTCTTAAAAACATGATATGCTAATTGTACAGTACCCATATATATATATATATATATATAAAAGCTATCACTTTTATTTGCAAAAACATTCTTCCAGATTAAGGTCTTCTGAAGAAACTGTGACATTACTTTGTGATGCAATGTTGTTGGACCTATCTTTTGGATTACAGTGTGAGTAAAACATATTCAGTACTACCTGCTATGTGCCAACCATGCTGAGACAAATCATGTGAGTGTTTCACACCAGATTTCTTTGTTAAAAAAATATTGTTTTATTCTTTTACCGAAAATATATGTTTCGAAAGCATGTGAGCTCGAGAAATAGTTTGTATTGGTGTGTGTGCGCAAACAAAAATGACAAAACTGAAAATTCAAACTTGGTAGCTCAAACTTGGCATTCCGTTTAGGTCAGCATCTGACACAGTTTCGGACAAAATCTATCAAACCGTAAGTGTGACTTTTCTGAATCTGTTTTTCACAGTTTCTCTTGATTTTTCTCGTACACTTTTCCAAAGATTTTCTTTAAATTTCTAGTAACTTCTATCATTTTTATTTGAAACATTTTCCTGGGGAAAAATTGATTTTTTTTTTGGCTAGGGATTTTTGGGGATCAGTAAAACTTTTTTTTACAATATGCCCAAAGGTTTCATAGCACAACAATAGTTGCGAGGTCGATTCCTATTTCTTCTGACATAGTCAACAAAAAAAGATTCTGAGCTAATTTATCCTTCCATCATTGTGTAAGTGTTGGTTTTAAACCTACATTAATGCCAGAAACCTTCCTAAGCAAAGAATCTCTTCCGTTTTAGTTTTGCACATTCTATCCATTATCTTACTGTGTTTTGGTTGCTGGACTTGGTTTCCATATTAACGTCAGACTGTAAAGTCTCTTGACTGGTTGCACATACTGGTCCCATTCTTGGACAAGTTGGTCGGTACTTTCATTGCCCCTAATCCGCACATGTCCTGGCACTCATTGCAGCCGAACTGTATGTATCGGAAAAGTTGTGTCAGGGATTCTCTAAACTCCCTATAATTAGTGATGAGATTGTTCTGAAGGCCTTCCTCTAATGTACCACATCAGTACAATGTATGGTTCTATAACGTAAATAATATTAACATACTTTGAAAGTATTGCTAGAATACCAAATTTGAAGAGAAACAGTTAACCGGAAGTGCGACTTTACAGAACAGGTTTTTCAATTATCTCGGAAATGACTATAAAGATTGCTTTGCTTGGAATCCTGAGTGCACAGATATAATGACCTATCACTTCAATTGTCAAATCTTTTATTAAAAACCACTCACGAGACTATCTCTTAATGTTTTTTTTAAATTTTATTTATTTATTTATCTTGTAATTTAAGGCGCGTCAACATCCGCGGACATTGGCGCCCGGAGCCGCGTTTCAGTGCACTGCTGGCCCTCCGGGACAGTGTTCACTCGTTACAGACAACACTGTTTCATCACCGGAAAGTGAAATATAGAGGCTCCTCATCATCATTGGCTCTCAGCCTATTTACTGAGCCCTGGGTGTTTCCGCCAGTCATCCCTATTTTGGGCAGCCAATTTCCCACCTTCCAATTCTTCACACCCCGTCCAACCAACGCAATCTGGGCCTGCCTACTTTTCTGCTACGGTCCACTCTTCTATCCATCATTTTTTTTTTTGGAACCCTGCCATCCTCCATCCTAAGCAATGTGACCCGCCCATCTGAGTCTTCCAATCCTTACATGACTTACCACTCCGGTAAATGGTACGCCTTCTCTAATTTGGACCTTCCCGTACGGGTCCGCATATCCTTCGGAAAATTTTCTCTTGAAGGAGAGCAACATATTTTCATGAAGCTTAAAAATCGTCCATGTCTCTGAATCGTATATAAGAACCGGGTGTATTAGTGTCTTGTAACTTTAGTATTTCCTGGTTATCCGTCGGTTTTTTATAACCTTTATAAGCCCAAAAGAACCATTTATTTGCATTTACTATCTTTTTCCTTATCTCAAATGTTATCTCCTTATCACGGGTAACTATAAAGGCTTTTAGGTAGAGAAAATCTAAGCGCAGCACTGCTGGGACTTGAACCCAGGACTTCCGCGTTGCTGCTAGTGTAGCGTGCTACCAACTGAGCTAAATCCCTCCTTTTTCTCTTACGTTTTTTAAATACAATTATATATAAAGAGTGACAACTTCTAATGATTCTAGTAAAGCACAACTGGACTCGATCCCGGGTCCTCCGCATGGGAGTCCAGTACCGGAGGGAAAACGAGAAAATCGCGAAAACCAGAAAAATAACTGTTCAGTATTAACGCACTTCCAGGTTTATTAATTTTTCTTGAAACTCAGAATATTGGTAAATCTATTTATCACTAATTAATTTTATTTGGATGGTACAGAATTTGTATAATCACCTAAGATAGCACTTTAGAGGAAAAAAAACTAACTCCCACCACACCCCCCAAAAATGTACCCTTAAATGAATTTTCCTAGAGAAATGTTTCAAATAAAAATGTATAGATTTTTCTATGTGTAGTTGATATACTAAATTTAAAGAAAATCGTTGGAACCATTTTTTTGTTGAAAAAATCGCAAAAATGTGGAAAAGAAAAACAAACTTGTTGTGGTAGTTGGTTCCGCAGAGCTGGAAAGCATCAGAGACATTTTCCGTGATAGCCTGCTTCTTTTTGTGGTCATCGATCGGTTTCGGGCGTTCGCCCATCTTCATGTTTTTGTTAAACAGTGTGATAACACCGAGTGATCCACTGTGCAAGTCTGTGTTATCATACTGGTTGACAAACGCATCCTGAAGATGGGAGAACGCTCGCAATCGATCGAAGACCACAGAAGAAGCTGGCTATCACGGAAATTATCTCTGATGAAAAACCAAACATCTAATCTAAGTTAATTTACAACTCGGTGCCTCCTAGGAGATTCAGCACTTAGGCCACCCTCTGCTGGGCCCATTGCGCGTCCTTTCATTAGCCCTGTATCGTTAAAAAAAAAAGCAAAAAAACGCTAGGACTGAGGCGAGTCAAATTTTTGATCCCGGATTCGGTTTCAGATTGTGGGCGCCAATTGTACCGAGCATAATGTACGCATTGTCCAATAAGATGAAAGTGTCGGTCATCATTTTAGCCACATTTCCTACAAAGTGGACGTCGCAGAGAGTCCCATATTTAAATAGAAATGCCCTATAACTAGGGCAGTAATTCTTCTTTGCTCCGCTTTTATTATGCCGAGGAGATAGATTGTTGCGAGGTCTTTGGCGGGAACCTCCAAGAAAATTTTGAGTGCTGAGTGCCTCAGCCCCACAATAAAAAAAACCATTCAGTAAAGTGATACTTTCAGTTGAGGAATTTTCGGACACAACCTAGGAGACCCACAAAACTTGGATTTTTTCCCGGTGGAAAACGCGATATTTTAAAATTTGACACGATTACAATACTTTCCACTTAGTTTTTAGATTAGTTTTACGCTATTATTTTATGTTAGCACACGCTTTTCACTTTCATACCTGCTTGGGGTTGGTAGGCTTTGGTACTTGTCCTCCTCCTCCAGCCCTACCTCTATCATTTTTATATATAGTTGTATTTTTTTCCTTGAGGGTTCTGTACTGCGACCATTGATCCCTCTCCAGGTTGAGTTTCCTAAGGAATCTCAAGATCCTGGAGGGTTCTAGGGTGGATATTTCCTCCTCCCCTATCTGGTAACAGCCCAGACTATTAAATCTTCTTTGAATGACGGCATCACAGTCTGTGAGGAGATGTATCGGAGTTTCCTCCATCTCCCCACAAAAGCTGCATGTGCCATCATCTTCTAGGCCGAGCTTCCTCAGGTGTCCCTTGAGTCTGCAGTGCCCCGTAAGGAATCCTGTAAGGATACGGATCTTGTTCTTGCTCAGACTGATGCAGGCTTTCAACCTTTCCTGGTTGTAACCTCCCAGACAGGCCTTGGCCTGCCTCAGTCCCGGGATGGTGTTCCATCGAAGAGCTCTTTTCTCCACCTCCTCCTTCTTGATTTCTTCTAAGAATACTTGGTTGCTAACTCCGCAAAAGGGCTCTGGACCAAAGAGAGGAGATGCAGCACCTTCTTTTGCCAGGGTGTCGGCCACCTCATTACCTTCTACGCGAACATGTCCTGACTTCCAAAATAGGGTGACTTTATTTCTTCTGCCTAGGTCATTAAACTTACCTAGGCATTCCCATACCATTTTAGAACTGATAATATAAGAGCTCAGTGCGTTAATGGCAGCCTGACTACCGGATAGAATAACTATCATCTGATTCCGATATCCCCTGTCAAGGTTTAACTGAACGCACCTTACAATAGCGTGAATTTCTGCCTGGAAAATGCTGGGAAACATGCCCATGGGTTCCGAATGTTTGGTTCTAGGACCAAACATCCCTGCCCTGGTTCCTTCGAGGGTCTTAAACCCATCTGTATACCACTTAATGGCATACTTACTAATGCTAGCCAAGGCGGATCCTTCGCTCCCACTCCCTTTTCGTACTTAGCTTCGAGGAAAAATTCCTAACAAACTATATTTCTTGGTCATTAGGAAGGTTCTAATATCGCTAGGAAGGTTGCAGGAGATGGAGCCGACAGAAGGAAATGTCCGCTTCCTAGAGCTTAGCCCATGTCCCCCACCGCCCTCCCTAGAGATTGAGGAGGGCTCCCTTCGATAATTGTATTGACCGTGTGTAAGAGAAAAATGGTAGGAGTGTTTCACACCAGATTTTTTTTTAGCTTAAATTTGAAATAATAAAAACGTTTAAAATATACAAAGTGATATATGATTGATATAATACTGTTTCTTTTATAATAAAACTTATTAAATAAATAATAATAATAATAAAAAAAATAAAATAAAAATAAACGATAGAGAATTCAAAGTGTAAATATTTAATCATTCGTTCAAATACTCGTTAACAGAAGCCGCGTAAGAAACATATTATTAACTCCTTAATATAGACGCTCTTGTTTTTTTTTTAATTATTTATTTATTTCAATTTTAATATATATATATATACACCTAAAGAATATATATTAAAAATTGACAAAATACTTAGAAATTGTAATGAGAATTTTTTATTTATTTATTTATTTTACTCTGGTATGAAATATTTATAGGACCTAACTTAATAGACTTACACGCCATTAACCCCCTCCTAGAGGCTCAATCAAGCTGAGATGTTTTTATTTGTAAACATCCGTCCATCAAGCAAAATATGATGGTTAAAATTAAATGACATAAAATAGTGCTTAATTTGTATAAAAATCACTTCATTATACAATATAGGACCTTACGACCTGGGGAGCCAGTTATTTCAAGATAACAACACTTAACTGGGATCACTACAACATAGTAGGTTACAGTATATGGATAGGTTATTATATCATAATTTAGCAGTGTTGGTACATACCTGCTTGGTTTCATAAGAGAACAACAATCTGGGATTCCCTGGGATAGACACCTGCTCCAGCATTTTTTTATTGCACCATCTGCACCAAGTTTTGACTCCAAACATTGTAACAAAAACTACTGAGGAGCCACAAGCCGTAAGGTGCGACTCTATTGGGTACCTGGACATGCGGGAATAGAGGGCAATGAGAGGGCGGATCGGCTGGCTAGGGAGGGATCCTCTTTACCTTTTTGTGGTCTCGAGGCTGCCCTTGCCGCCACTAAGATGTTCTGTGATAAATAGATTAGACTTTGGGAGACGAGAGTCTTGGAGAAACGCTGGGAGGACACGCAGGGGTGCCTCCAGACTAATCCCACTTGTCAGAACTGTGATGATGGAGTCAGGGAAACGGTGTACCACTACTTATGTCAGAGTCCCCATTCCGCTGGCACTAGGTTTCGTGTATTCGAGAGAGCACCACTCTCGCGGGATTGCCTAGGTAAGTTGGAGTTGAGGGATATCTTGGCTTGGGATATTGCAGATTGACCGGTAGAATACCAGGGTAGATTAATTAGGGGTTGAATTGGGGGGAAACGGGGGGATAAAAGCCATACAGGCTTAGGTCCCAAGCCATTAGGCACCCGGATTCAATAATAATAGTAATTAGCAAACCTAAGTAGAGGAAAACCTGGAACAAAAATAGCAGTAGAAAATCGTGGTCTACTTACCACACACACATACAGATACACACATGCCCTCCTCCAATCAATAAAAAAAAAAATGGCCGCCTGGTTAAGCCTTTTTTTTTTTTTTATCTTTATAGGCTGTTACATAACAAATATTAATTAACATTAGTGCCCTTCTTTAGGAGTTCAAGGTAAGTCCACACCGGTAGACAAAATCATACAACTGTCTATAGACATTCGAAAATACTATCCATAGACTGTTGGGAACATGTTGCAAAACAATTTGTAGACTTAGTAACGCGTCCACACCTATACACTTATCAGCTCAGCATACTTCGTAATGGCCGGAGACATTGCTGCTTGTGGGTTGATAGCCGCTTCGTTATTGTTTTTGAAAGTAAAAACAGAAAAAGAAGACGTTGACGTGGACACGCCGGTTTTTCTCAAAGGATAAAATCTCTTTGGTAAATTGAGATTGGAAGATACCATGGAATTCTGGAATTTCACACGGTTGACAGGAGGGTCAAAAATCACTGGGGGGAGTGATTTTGAAGATTTACTTCTGATGGTTGGTGGAAAAAATCGTCAAGCACCACACGAAGGTTGCAGTCACGCTTCGTATCCTTGGGCGACTGGTAGGACTCATTCACCAGCCTATTGTAGTTTCTGTTTATAGGGACACGTCTAGATTACGAAATGTTGCGCAACAAATCGCAAGTTTTTCATTTGAAATGGGTGACCTATAGACATGAGAGTTTTGTCTATGGAGAGTTGCAGAACACCCAAATTATTCCCGACTGTCTATCGACAATCGCAGAACTTTGTTCATAGACACGCGTTGCGCGATTTTATCTACCGGTATGGGACAAGGCATTAGGGTTGCTCTACGTTTTGGGTACCATGACCCTTTAAGAGCTGCTGAAAAAGGGCGCCGAAGATATCCGAAACGTAGAGCAACAAATAATTCTTTATTCTTTAAAAATTTCTTTGGCCATTGCCGTATAAACATCTCATTAAAAAAACAAAAAAAAACACTTGAGAGGTAGACATAACCCTACCGCACATGGTGATACCTGACGGCAATGCCATGTTGGAGCTATGCTGTTCTTACACACAAACCGGACCATTTTCAAAAAAAAATAATAATAATAAAAATCACACTTTTTTTGACTCAGTGGTCCTCAAAACGTTTATTTCCTGATGAACACTTGATATTAAAATTTCGACACGATTACAATATTTCATCTTATTAGGGGACCAAGAGTAAATATTTTTTTCAAAATAGTTTTGTCTTACCTGTATTTGGTTTGAAAAAATACACTTTTACAAAAAAGAAGATTCAATTCAAAACAATTACTTGGAGAAAATATGAATTACGGATTCTTATTGAGAGGTAAGTAGAAAGGGAGGGGGAAAATAATCTGGTGTAGAACACTCAAACGACAAGTTGATATAACAAAACTTTTTCAATTTACCCCCTCCACGAAAATTCCCTTAAATAAATTTTCTCGGATAAAAAGTTTCAGACAAAAGTGAATCGGCCTCTGTGTGTGTGTGTGTGTGTGGTTGTGGTTGGTCACGCACAGCTAGAAAGCATCAGAGATATTTTCCCTGATAGCCTGTTACTTTTTGTTGTCGTCAACCGGGTTTCAGGTGTTCACCTATCATCAGGATGTATTTCTTTCTTCAAAACAATGTGATAAAATAGATTTGCACAGAACAAATTTGAGTGTATCAACTCACGGAAAATATCTTTCTGATGCTCGTATAATATATATGTAGATTGAAGTGACACTTTATAGGAATGCTTAGCGTCATCCTACTCAACTTTGAAAAATCTAAACTTAATAAAATGAACTTTCCCAGAAAAAAAGTACCCAATAAAAGTGATAGGTCTCTGTATTCTTTCTTGGGGGGGGGGAGGAGCTCATTGCACTGCGTCCTACGCAGCCTATTGTTGCTATGCCCTTCGATGTCATAGTAGGCTAGCATATAACATCCTTTCAGGTGCCATGGGCGAAACTCTCGCCTATAGCACCCCCACCAAGTTAAATCCCTAAGGAATCTTATTATCCTGGAGGTTTCTAGGGAGGTTATGTTTCCCTCCACTTCCTGGTAACTACCCAATTTCTTGAATCTTGTCTGAAATGGCAGCATCGCAATCAGTTAGGAGATGTATGGGGGAGTTTCCTCCATCTCCCTGCAGAATCTGCTGCACATGCTGTTCACTCTCCAAGCCCAGTTTCGACAGGTGTCCCCTGAGTGTCTACTACAATGCCCCGTAAGGAAACCCATAAGAATGCGGAGCTTATTCTTACTGTTGGCTGATGCATGTTTCCAAACTTCCCTGGGTTATAATTACCCAAGCGGATCTTTGCCTGCCTCAGAACTACGAGTTGACACCTCCTTGTTTTCTCCTTCTTCTTGTGTTCCTCTTGGAGAGAGACTAGTCGCTAACCCCACAAAATGGTTCAGGCCCATTTAATAGAGAGATGCAGCATCTTTCCTCCAATCAGAGCCTCGCTCATCTCATTCCCTTCAACGCCAACATGCTCTGGCACCTGTATTCATAGTTAGTGTAACAAATTTAATGAAATCTGTCGTCGAAGTTTTTATGGATAAAATCGTAGAAAACAGAAATAACTTTAAAAAAAGAAGAAAAATCCAGAATTTTGACAACAGATTTAATTCTAATTAATATTATTTAGATGATAGAATTGTATTCATACAGAAAAAAGTGGTCTTCTGGTTGAGAAATTTCTTTTGACAGAGGTAATCTTCTGTTGGATTCCATGGTGATACCTACACGGAATAGTCAAGAAGAATGAACATTGTACGAATTTTCGTTTTTGCGCTATACTATTTACATACGCATAATAATAACACCCACACACAAATCATTTTCTTAAAAAAAAACACTTTTTTGAACTCAGGGGGCCTCTAACAGAGTAAGTAAAACCTAAAAAACAAAAAATCTATTTAGGAAAATGGTATTTCCGGTCAACCGATTTTGACCAAAATCTTATTGTTGGGTCATACCAAGAGCACTTAAACTAATAAAAAATACAGAAGTTTCAGCTTTCTTCGATTCTCCCATTTCTAATTTATACTGCTTTCCCCTCCCTAAAAACACACAAAACACACAGGTAAAAAGAACAATATTCAAATCAATGCTGCTATTAAAAGGTAAGTGGAACAAAATAAAATAAAATAAAAAGAAAAGAAACTTGTAAATAACAAGCTTATATTTACAAGTAAAATATTTACAAAGATAGAATTAAGAATAAAATATTTACAATGTAAATAGGTAAATATTTTTCAATCAAATTTAGTTCAGAATTGTAAATAACTCGAATAAATAACACTTATTTTGTTAGTGTGTCTTTTACTTTTCGTTCTTGATACCAATTATTATTTTTCTTCGTAATATTGGCTTATTAAAAACAAAATTGTCTTCAATTTACACACTTCGTTGGAACCGCATATTATACTAGAAAAACACTTTAGATAGAAAGCATTTGTCAAATTCTAATCCTAGAAATTCACTTTGAAATCCCGAGGAAAAATCTTACAAATAAAAGTGATAGTACTTTATGTGTAATTTAAGTTTGTTTTTTTAAAAAAAACCCTAGCAGGTAGAGCATGATTGCATTCTAATCCAAAGAGAGCGCTGATAACATTGAACTAATCTCATACTTATAAAATTTTACAAATAGAAGTGATAGTTTATCAGAGACATTTTCCATGATAATATGCTTCATTTTGTGGTTATCGACCGGTTTCGGGCGTTCGCCCATCTTCAGGATGCGCTTTTTAGACAGTGTGACAACACAGACTCGCACAGAGCAAAGTTAGTTTCACACTCATAAATCTGATAGATTTATATTTGGGTGCAGTTAGTATTCTTGTACAGGTTACACTTCCGCGATAGCCGATTTTTTTCTTCAAATTTGGAATTCTAGCAATGCTTATAATGTATATTAATATTATGTAAGAGGTAGAACCAGATATTTTACTGAAGTGGTGCTTTAGAGGATAGCTTAATGCTACTGTTTCCTCCTAGAACCACACAACGTCATTAATGAATTGGTAACGTCTATTAATGAATGATTGTTCGAATTTGAGGATGTGCTCTGCGTTAAGATGCCTGAGATGATTAATACAATCAGAAACGGTATACAAATTATGACTAGGATGTTCAGAATCAAATTTTGTTCTTCCATTAAGATATTGTAGTTTTTTAGAGCGCACATGATAACTATTAAATTTGTACGGATTAACAATAGTACAACAAGTTAAATAACGTTTCAAATCAATCAATTTTGTTAAATTTCGATCTGTAATTGAATAACAATTTAGCAGTTCTATACACTTAGATATTCCACGAAAGCTGTAATCATTCAAAAACAAAAAGCAAGCTAATTTCAATCTATTCTCATATTGATTATGATTGCAACAAAGAAGTAAGTGCTTGTAGTAAAACGGCCAGTTGCTGAAGTCGTTCAAATTAACCAGTATTCTACAACAGATCCTCACCCACTTTTCTTGTGTATATTCTCCGTTCATCTAGGAATAAAAAAAAAAAAAAAAAACACAAAAATAATTTAAAAGCTTTTATTGTATTTCAAGCCACAAAACTTAATCGTATAATAAACTTTAACTTCACATAAGGCATAACTACCAATTAATCTAAATTGATCGTCTTTCATTGATGCTGGTATTAACTCAGGCATCAAACGACCATATTCGGTGCTCGAAGTGCGTGCTGCAAATTCAACCATTTGATAAAGCTCGAACTTTGACTCATATAGAAATTACTTGTACTAGCATATCTTTGACATTTAGGGTAAAACCTTGTCACAATTCTAGTTTGTGGAACTATTTTCTTGTCATGTTTTGCCGGTAAGTCCAAGTTGTCACCAATGTCTGAGTATGATATTTCGTCGTCATATAATGTAATAGTACCAGTTCTGAATGTCTGCATTGACGCAGTCGTAAGTGGAGTTTCGTTAAATACATAGTCGTCTAAATTGTCAATTTCTGTCCTCGATGGGTCAGTTTGCACAGCATATCGATCTTGATAATATTTCGCAATTGCATATTTCTGCTCGGCAGTTGCATGTTCATCAGCAATCACACTAAATGTGAATGGTTTAATTTGATGAATCACCTACGTTACTTTATACAATTTGAATTTTGAGTAACGAGCAAGAATCATTTTAATTTCAGGATTGATACCCCAATCATTCGGATCACCAGCTAAATTAGTCGGCGCTCCGTATGGGTATATCAAACACTGGTACTCCTCAAAATTTGACCCAAACCCACCCATAGTAAGCAAACTACCCACTTTTGTGAACTTATGTGTAAAAAATGTAATTGGACTATAATTCCAAGTACCAATATATCTTCTCGGTATCCGTCTGTAGTAACGTCTGTAACGTCTTCTGTAATACATGATTAGTCACTGTCAGTACAGTCGTCTCCTATATGGAAAGTAAGTACCTCTTGTGTATGTCCTCCTTCTGTATCCTGCAAAAAAGTGTCTGCTTCAATAACATGTACTCGGTTTAAAAATGCAGTGTCAGTAATCGGTCTGTAATTACTAATTAATATTATTGGTATTGTATTTAAATATATACGTTCGTCAGCGTATTTCCTTTTAATGTGGCAAACATCTCCAGCAAGTAATTGCTTAATCCACTCTAAATTAAATCTCCTGATATCAAATTCTTCAAAAATTATTAACTTATGTTCTTTACTTATATCAAAGAGCGGTTTCTCTTCAGAAGCATAATATACACGGTTACCCAAATATCTGCTAATTAACTTTGTGAAAAATGTTTTACCAACATTGCTGTCGCCAAAAAGATATAAATGTTTTTTCTTATAATAATATGATGTACTAACGAAATTTCTGTACCATTCAAACACTTCGAGACACCACTTTTTATCAATAAAACAATCGGACCAATCAGCAAACTGCAGTCTCGGTCATTGACTTCCAAGTCACTGCATCTAAGGAGAATTTCGGCCGCCTTCCGTCTCACAGTGAAGAGGGAGGTGTCATCTCTGACATCTGTCATTGTCATCTCCATAGGGAGGTATCAACAAGACCAAAGCGGTGCAGATGGCTCGGGAAGGGAAGTCGTGGCCGGTAGCCAATACTGAAGGTGGCAACCGTGACGAGGTTACTCGGCAGATTGTTGGGTCCTTTACAGATTATCATCCAAGATGTATGATGTCCTTTACAGATTATCATCATCTGTGGCTGATTGTTCTACTTGAGGGTGCACGCAGCCGCCTTTTGCAAGCTTATCCGGGTACCCCACTGAAGATGGACTTCTGTTTCCTGGCATTTATGCCCAAGGTCTCCCTCCTGCGGCTCGGGGGATAATTGCTTACAGTACTGCTGTGGAGTCTGACAGGATCACAACTTTTGTTAAGCTCAGGAAAAGACAGCAATTTAGCTGCAGCCTCAGCGATAAACTGAAAAAGAAAACTGTAAGAGAAAGAAGTTTTAAGAGACAAAAATGAGTTGAAGTGATTATTATTAACAATGGATTAAAAGTAAAGTAATGCCTATTTTTTCAGGCGGGCTTAACGTCCAACTACCAAATTAGGTCGGAGGCGGAATTAGAGGCGTTGTGGACGGAGGCAGCGTGTTTACTATTAACATTTTTGAAATCAATATAAAATTTAGGAGTTATACGCGGGAATCGAACTGGGGACCTCCCATTTACAAGTCCATGCTCATAACCACTACACTAACACCCGCTCCGTAAAAACTTTTACCAATAACAATGGATTATACTTTGAAGAATAAACTGGTAAGTCTTAATTTTTTAATACTCATTAAAGTAAAACCGCCAAAAAAACCGCAAAGACTTTTCTAACACAGTCCATCTTCAGTTGAACATATTGGAATGGCTAATAATGTGCTACAACAGCATCATGAAACATAAGTCTCGGGCAGAATCTATCAACCGGAAGTGCGCTTAACTGAATTTTTTTTTTTAACGTAAACATAAAAAATCTGGCGTGAAACACTCACACAACTTTCTCTTACTCCAGTTCTCAAAATTATAATTGACAAGAGAAGAAGAGAAAACATTTTATTGAATAGACTTACAATAAAAAGGGGCTGCTCAACTTTGTTGAGGTGCAAAAACACAGCATTCTGATCTATCCCAAGACAACAGTACATGCATAATAAAAATAAAGGATAAACAAAGCAAGCGCAATGCAAGCGTGTCCCAACGAGCAGTGTAAATAAAACAATTATTTGATACGGGTACATAAAATATCATAGCGTAACACTTTAATGAAATTCGTCGAAAATTGAAAAACTGTTCAGTAAAAGCGCTCTTCCGGTTTTTCTAATTTTCTTGAAACTCGGAATTTTGGCCGTCTATTTATTTCTAATTATTTTGTTTGGATGGTAGAATTGTATAATCAACTATGATAGCACTTGAGAGAAAAACAAAACCTCACCCCTCCCCTAAAAGCCCCCTTAAATTATATTATCAGGAGAAATGTTTCAGATAAAAGTTGTAGCCCTTTATATGTATACTACACATAACTATTTTAAAGAAAATCTGTAGAGCCGTTTTTTGAAAAAAAAAACAAAAAACTGAAAAAAAACATTCAGTAAAGTGGCACTTCCGGTTTCTGGTTTCTCACGTTTCCCCAGGTAGCACTCAGTAACGAAATATTCAGTTTGAACAATCTGCAATTTTTTTTCATTTTTGACATTTACTGTCCTAGATATAGACTAGAACTTTCTAACCACTTTTTTTGGACCCAAGCGTGCCTAAACAGAAATATAATATTATGCAGCGAATGCACAATATTTGTATATGTAGAAATAAAAAAAATGAATAACGTATGATCCAGAAATTTAAGATAAGTAAGTATATAACCATATTTAGAATTCGCAAATCAACAATTGACTGAATTAATATGGCGCCATATTGGTATAAAATACAGGTATATTTATATTATATATGCTTCCGGTTTACTAATTTTTACTTTCTCTTACTCCCTAGTAATAAATATGGCATTCATGCCTGACCCCTTTTGTAGAGTTTGAGACGGAGGAGGAAACAGCATCTGATGACAAAGTGTTTGGGCTGTGAGAAGATTAGGTTTAGGACCTTCGGCCGGAATAGAATGTCGGTAGAGGATCTTAAGCTATGTCCTTTTAAGGTTTTGGTCCGATTTGTTCGGTCTGTGGTGAAACTTAGATGGGTAAAACCTGGGCCTGGATTTTTGTTCCAGACCCGGTAGTTGTTATTCTTTAGGGGTAGCTATATGGGTCCAGTGAGGCTTTGGATAGCGTTGGGTTTCGCCCTCCCCTTCCTTGAATAATAAGATAAGAGGAACTATTGTAATCTGGTTCAAATATTCGATATCGAGTTTTCACCGGAAATATCCGTTTTGAGGTCCCCCGAGTCCAAAAAAATGATTTTAGCAAAGGGTCTGTGTGTGTGTAAACAGCATAGCTCAAAAATTAAAAACCATACAAAGTTGAAACTTGATATTCCGATTAGATATCACCATGGAATCTGACAGTACGTTATCTATCAAAATTCCTCAACCGGAAGTATCTCTTTACTAATTGGTTTTTTATATTTTTTTGCGATTTTGTCAAAAATGGCTCCAACGATTTTCTTTCACAACTTGGTATATCACTACACATACAAAGAGCCGACAATTTTTTATTTGAAACATTTCTCTAAAATTCCATGTAAGGCAGTTATGGGGAGGGGCTGAGTAGTTTTTCCTCTAAAGTGCTCTTCATGGTTGATATACACTTCTATCTTCTACCATCCAAACAAAATTAATTAGAAATAAATAGACGGCCAAAATTCCCGAGTTTCAAGAAAATTAGTAAACCGGAAGTGCGCTTTTACGGAACAGTTTTATTTCAGTTTTCGACGAATTCCATTAAATTTGTTTACACAAATTATAAAATTTGTCAATTATTATTTTGATAACTGGAGTAAGAGAGAAAGTTGTGTGAGTGTTTCACACCAGATTTTTTTTTTTTGAAGCAGCATTGTGTAATTCAACAGTATTGTCATAATCAAAGCAGTTTAGAGAACAAAAAAATTACCCCTGTTCAGAGCGTGGAATAATCTTCCCTCCGGCGCAATTCTCTCATTCAACTCATCGTTAATCTACCGTTTGAGTGATCTTCACTCCGAGATATTTAAAGAAGCTGCTCGAGATACTTCCCTTTGACACTAATGTCTAACTGAATATCATCTGCTCTGGAAATTACCATGCATATGGTTTCCTGGAGACTGACAGACTGGATATTTCTTTTCTCGCACTCCTGCACCCAAACATCAATGTTGGCTTGAAGTTTTTACTTGCTAGTTGCCATCAACATAATGTCGTCGGCAAACGCGAAATAATTGATGCTTATTGCCTGTAGGTTCCAATTTCCATGATGGGTCGCATGTGTACGTGTATTTCGAAAAAACTTTTGATAGGGTACCGTGGAATGCGTTATGGTTCTCATTACAGAATAAAAATGACCCATATAGCTACCCCCAAAGTTTGGAGTCCATCTCAGTGCAGTGGCCGCCTCCGGGACAGTGTTCTCTCGTTACAACAGCACTGCACCTCGCCGGACAGTGATGGTGTAAGAGGCTCCTAGGAAGAAAAAAATCTAAGGGCAACACAGGTGGACTCGAACCAGTGACCTTCGCATTGCTAGTCCAGGGCGCTACCACTGAGCTAATCCCTTCCCTTTTCAAATATTATTAGTATTGTATGCTCTGTTATTGACGCGCTCTCTTCACTTTCCTACATGCTTGGGTCGTTTAAGTTGGTACTTTGTCTTCTCCTCTGTATCACTATATTTTACGTTGGGATAAATACATAAAATTTAAAGTTTAAAAGAAAATTTGTCATTCTATAAAATGATTTTATGAACAGACAACACTGCAGACAACACTGCCCGGAAATGCAACACTGTAAGCGAAAAAAGGGGAAAAAGGAAAAAATGTGTGAACTAAATTCAAGAACAAGCATTAGTTAGTGAGAATTATAATGATAAAAAATAGTAAAAAAAAACCATAAGAAAGGGGGTGGGGGTCGTCTCTTTGGGGCGGAGCCTCTCACTATTTATTTTTATAATTTATGAAATATTATCAGCGGAAAAAAAAAGAAAAAAAAAAAGAATAAAATAGAGTGTAAAAACTTCAGTGATGGTGGTTAGACGTTGTCCTCAAAACTGGTTTTTGTGTGTGATATCTGTTTCAAGATAAGATAAACAGCATTGTCACACGCTTTATTCACCAAACTACCGATGAATCATTACCTATTTTGTACAAAAATGTATTTAAAAAAAAAATTAAATAAATAATAATAAAATAAAATCACCTCATTTAAAAAAAAAATCAAATTTGGTGTGAAACACTCACACACTTTTCTCCTTAACTCTAGTTAATACAATTTTACTTCAACAAATTTTATAGTTAGAATTAGAATTAGAATGACGCCGGGAGGGACTCTAACCCAGGCACTGCGGCCTACCCATTGAAGCTTATTGTGCCAACCCCTTAATGTCTAGTAGAGGAATCTTCCCCTCTTTATGAGGTCCAGGATCTTCCCCACCAGTCCTTCTTGAAGTACGATTTCCTCCGGTCTCAACAATCCCGAAGGGCACTCTCTGAGTGTGACGCAACACAGGTTAGAGTCCGGAGGCCGGCAGTGCACTGAAAGGCTCCGGGCGCAATGACCAAAGATGTTTAGACTCTTAAATTTAAATAAAAAAAAAAAAAAAAAAAAAAAAACAGGTGAGAGGCCGTCTCCTCCTCCTCCTCCTGACACAGTCTACACAAGGGCTCCGAATCAACCAATCCCACTTTGTGCAGATATTTCTTGAACCTACCGTGCCCTGTAAACAGACCCATTATCAGACAAATCTGATACCTGCTTAAAAACCCAGGGTCTCTCTGGTTCTTCTTCTACACAGCTCTGGCATGACCATTTTGCCGTGTTTTGCCCCAGTGCTTAGCCTCTAGTGGCAATTATATTCTCTCGCGAGACCATTCTCTCAGAGACGCCCTCGTCAGAGACTTTTGGCTATTCCCAGAACAGGTTCCGGCCCACAGAAAGGAGTATTCGCTCCATTACTGGCCAGTTCGTCGGCTAGTTCATTACCTTTTATCCCCTTGTGTCCCGGCACCCATACCAGCCACACTTTATTGTGCCGGGAAGAAGTAATTCTGAATGCCCGAAGAGCCTTCAGGGCCGCCAAGCTGTCCGAAAAGATGCATATCTTCTTATTCCTAGGGACATACGTAAACTCTCCTCAGCACAGACCTTTCTTGCATAAACTTCAGCCTGGAATACCGTTGGAGTAAATTTTATAGTCAGTATACCACCCATATTTAATGAAATTCATCCGGTGTAAAAAGAAATGCCCTTCCCACTGACTAATTTTTCATGAACCTCCCAGTTTTTTGGCAATCAATTTATTTCTAATTAATTTTGTTTATGATGGCATGATTATGATGGCACTTTAAACTTAGTGTACCAAATTTAATGAAATTCGTCGAAAACTGAAAAAAACTTTAGTAAAAGCGCACTTCCGCTTTACTAATTTTCTTGAAACACGGAATTTCGGCCATCTATTTATTTCTAATTAATATTATTTAGTCGACAGAATTGTCTAATGAACTGAAAATAGCACATTAGAGGAATCCCAACCCCTCCACCATAACTGCCCTTAAATGAATTTTCCCAGATAAATGTTTCAAATAAAAGTTGTAGCTCTTTGTATGTGTAGTTGATATAACAAGTTTCGAAAAAATTCGTTGGTGCTATTTTTGAGAAAGTAAAAAAAAAAAAAACAACTAGTAAAGTGGTTCTTCCGGTTGAGGAATTTCGACAGATAACGTACTGTCAGATCCCATGGTGATACCTAAACGGAATATCAACTTTCAACTTTCTACGGTTTCTCGTTTTTGAGCTATGCTGTTCACATACATACATACACACACACACACACAGACCATTTGCTAAAAACCACTTTTTTTTGGACTCGGGGGACCTCAAAACGGATGTTACTGGTGAAAACTCGATATCGAAAATTTGACACGATTACAATACTTCTTCTTACTAGGAGTAAGAGAAAGTAAAAATGGACTGGTATGTGTGGATGTGTTTAAGAATATCTTACAAAACGAAACTTGATATTCCGTTTAGGTATCACCATGGGATCCGATAGTAAGTTATCTCTCAAAATTTCTCAACCGGAAGTGCCACTTTACTACATAATTTTTCAGTTTTTTGTGATTTTCTCAAAAATGGCTCCAACAATTTTCTTAATACTTGGAATATCAACTACACATCAGAGAGCTACAACTTTTATTTGAAGCATTTCTCTGGGAAAATTCATTTAAGAGCACTTTTGTAGGAGGGGTTGGGTTAGGTTTTTCATTTAAAGTGCTAATTTCAGTTTATTACACAATTCTATCATCTAGATAATATTAATTAGTATTAAATCAATATACTAAAGGCATCTTAAAACATGTAATTTGGGGGGGAGGGAGGGGTGAATGAAATTCTTGTAACAAAACTAAATTCTTAATCTCAAATTTGATTGTAAAAATTTTACCTCTTTACTTTGTAACTATTTTTTTTTTTTATTTCTATCTTTATTTGTAAATATTTTATTCTTTACATTTTTTTTTTTTTGTATACCTTTTTCTTATATACTTCCATCCCTTAATAAATATTTTTTTACAATTTACAATTTACGCAGATAAATATGTTTAAGTCCTTACAATTCACACTTATAATATTTTATTAGTGTTTAGATTGTAGATTGTTGTAAGGGATTATTGCACTGCGATCTGAAAGATCTATTGTGTCCCCCGAAGCCTAGTCCAATGCACAGCCGGGGTCCAAGCAGCATTGTCTAGCTACAGACAGCACTGCCCATTACCGGGCAGTAAGTTGTAGACGCTCCTAGGAAGAAAAAAAATCTAAGTCGCAGCATGCGGGATTCGACCCGGGATCTCCGCGTTGCTAGTCCACCGCGCTACCACTGAGCTAATCCTTTCCTTGTCCCTTGGCTTTCGCCAGTTAACTAAGGACGGAGACACTAGTTTGTGTACTGTGTTTGTCCTTGTCTGTAAAGTGTAGAGTATATGTAGTTTAAGTGTATTGTGTACTGTTCTGACGAAGTGCATGGGGTACTGAGCTGTGGTAACCCGTGTGGGATCGCTACTCCCCAAATAACTCCATGCAACAGATACCCCTTGCCGTCTTTATTATTGTTTAAAAAAACCGTCGGTAATGTTTATGTACAGTACCACGGAATTCTTCATGTAAAATCCGCACTTCCACTCAACCGATTTCCTTCAAACTCTAATAATATTGGCGAATTATATAAATTCTAATTAATATTATTTAGGTGATAGAATTGTTGAACTGAAATAGCACATTAGAGGAACACATAATTCTCCATCCCTTCCCTGAAAAGTTCTGCTTAAATGAATTTTCTCAGAGAAATGTTTCAAATAAAAGTTGTAGCTCATTATATGTGTAGTTCACATACTCAGTTTGAAGAAAGTCGTTGGAACCGTTTTAGAGAGAGAGAGAGAGAGAAAGAGAGCAGGAAAACTGAAAACTATTATCAGTAAAGTCGCATTTCCGGTCATCCGATTTTCTTCAAAACTTGGAATTTCAACGACAAATTTAATTCTAATTAAATTATTTAGACGATAGGATTCCTGTAATAAACTGAAATAGCACTTTAGAGGAAAACCTAACTCCCACCACTCCCCCCCCAAAAAATATTTCAAATAAAAATTATAGATCTTTGTATGTGTAGTTTTCATACCAAGTTTAAAGAAAAATCGTTGGAGGCTATTTTCAAGAAAATCACAAAAAACTAAAAAAAAAAAAAAAAAAAAAAAAAAAAATGAAAAATACATTTCGGTAAAGTGGGCGCTTCCGATTGATGGATTTTGTCCCGAAATCTTTGAAACTAATACGGTGGTTGTACCTGAATGGAGAAATACCAATTTCCAGCTTTTCTGCATTTTTTTTCCTCTTTTTGAGAAATTCTTTCACTCCTCACACACACTACACACACACAACCCAACACACCACACACACACGCACATACACATACACACAGCCCAAAACCACTTTTTTCTTTCTCTATGACTCCCCAAAAGGAAGTATTGTAATCGTGTCAATTTTCGAAATGAGTTTTCACCGGAAATATCCTTTTGAGTCCCTGCAAAAAGTGTTTAAGCCAATGGTGTGTGGTGTGTGTGTGTGTGTATCTGAACAGCTAGCTTCAAACCGAAAACCGTAGAAAGTTGAAACTTGATATTCGTTTAGGTATCACCATGGGATCTGACAGTACGGTATCTGTTAAAATTCCACAACCAGAAGTACCACTTTACTAGTGTTTTTTTTTTTACGTTTTTGCAATTTTCTCAAAAATGGCTCCAACGATTTTCTTCAAAATTGGTATATCAACTACACATACAAAGAGCTATAATTTTTATTCGAAACATTTCTCTGGGAAAATTCATGTAAGGGCACTTTTAGGGGAGGGTTGGAGTTATGTTTTTCTCTAAAGTGCTATCATAGTTAATTATACAATTCTACCATCCAAACGGAATTAATGGAAATAAATAGATAGCAGAATTCTGAGTTTCAAGAAAATTAGTAAACCGAAAGTGCGCTTTTACTGAACAGTTTTTTCAGTTATCAACGAATTTCTTTAAATTTGGACACTTACTATATAATTTGTCAATTATAATTTTGAGAACTGGAGTAAGAGAAAGTTGTGTGAGTGTTTCACACCAAATTTTTTTTTCTGTATTTATGGCGAACCCCCCCCCCTGAGAAGTTGCCCCTTCACAACAATCAGATGTTGATCTACTATAAATATACTGTGCCACTTATAAGAAAGATATGTGATATTTGAAGTGGACATATGCATGGATGATTTGTCGGATAGTAAACCATATTAAGAAATCTTATATATCGTTAAATTTGATATATTTTTTGTGTTACTTTAAAAGCAATAAAAAAAAAGTGTTTACCATACTTCAATAAAATTGAATATAAAAAAAGATTAAATACAAAAATAAATTGAAATATTCATTTTTTTTTTTTAAATCAGTGTAAGTTTGATCAATTTAACAACTAGATAGCGCTGCTGTAGTAATTCTTGTAAGAAATATGGCAGCCCTAAAATTATCGTTAAGTCTTTGTTAGATCATTTAATACTTATGAATATTGAATTTTGACACATAACTTATTGTCAGGATCCTCATGGTGATTACTTCAAAAACGGCAATTAATATAAAGTTTGAAGTTTTTACGATTTTTCGTTTTGTTTTTATTTTTATTTTTATTTTTTAAGCCACATACATATGTACATGCTTCTTAGGTATGATTCAAACATTTTTTTTAGGCAATTAAGTATATATATAAAACCATATTTAGAATTCGCAAATGAACAAATTGGCTGAATCAAGATGGCGCCATGCTGGTGAATAGAGTTAGTTTTTATATTTTAGTCCTTATATGTATGTCGATAAAATAAATTATGCGATTGCATTTAAATTTCAACAATGGTAAGATAACAAGAGGTAAACAAAACAATAAATAAATGTTATGAAATTTGAAATGCATTTAATTATTTATATATATTTAAGTGCAATTTATTTAGAAATGAAGTGGTATGATTACAAAAAAAAATTACATTTTTGTTTTTTATTGTCTTCAATTATTATTCCGTGAAATCTCACAATTAAAAAAAAAAGCTGGTGTCAAACATTCACACAGCTTTCTCTTACTCCAGTTCTCAAAATTATAAGTGACAAATTTTGTAGTTAGTTGTTGTGGTGGTTGGTTCCGCAGAGCTGGAAAGCATCAGAGACATTTTCCGTGGTAGCCTGCTTCATTTTGTGGTCGTCGACCGGTTTCACAGAGTTGCACAGAGCAAATACAGTTTATACACTGGCTAGTCTTTTTAATTGTTTTTTAAAACTAAACTCTTAAACTAGGTCAGAGGGGGTAAAGTCAGCTGGGTGGGAAAGGAACACGTGTTTGGGTTGTTAAAGGGGCAAATTTTCCTTAAAATCGAAACAACACGTGGGGGTCTAATTTTTAAACTCTGTTGTTGGAGGGAGATTCACTTGACAATTAAATAATCAGAATAACTTTAAAATTAAATAAATAACGATTTCAGCTAACACAATTTAAAATTAAGCGATTAAAATAATAAAAATTAAATACACATAAGCATATTAAGCATATTTTTATAATTTTATAACTATGATATATATATATATATATGCATATTATACTATATATTACAGTACATATATAACTAAACACCATACCATACATACACACACACACATATATATATATATATATCACATATATACCTACATGTGTATTTGTATATACACATACACATATATATCCCATATATATCATGTTATATACCATATTTATATATTATATATATGATACTTTATAAATACCACATATACATATGCATGCATTCCACTCCTCTTTACACAGTATTCACATACACTCTCCATGTACGCACGCATACTTATTTTTTTTTTTTTTTTAAACTAAACTAAAGGTGTAAAATGCTGGAGTACTATTTGGTCCATGTATACTACTTGTGCTGGTAATTGCGTTTTTTATTGTTGTGGGAAGAGTGTTTTGAATAATGGTTCACTGGCAAATTTCGTCTGTTCGTTTATTATGTTTTTGTGTCTTGGTTTATGTATTTCGAGTTGTTCTATTATGTCAAGTCATCGTCCTTTGTGGCCAGAATGTATTAGCTTCATCGTGGTCGTGATGTCATCGGGTTTGTGTTTGTTTGTTTTAGGTGATTGGCACAATTTGAGTCGACTTTGTTGTACTTGTATGATCTGATATGTTCGGTAAATCGTTCCCTGATTTTTCTGCCTGTCTGCCCCACGTAGATGTCACAGCCCGGGCATTTCAACTCGTAAACCCTACTGCTGTCATACACGTCAGTGAACTCGGCACGGGTGCGGATTTTGTTGCCTAATTTGTTGTTTGTTCTGAAAGATGTCTTAATGCCCAGTTTTTTGAAAAAATTTGTGAGTTTGTACGTGTGGCTTCCAATATATGTGAATGTGGCGATTTTTTCTGTTGTTTTTGTGACAGTCCTATTTTGTTAGTGTGGTTCGTGTTTGAGGAGTCTAATGTACCCATTGTTCTTAGCTATGTTGTAGATTGTCTGCAATTCTTGTGTGTGGTACGCGGGTGTGAGGGTTGTGTATTTAAGTCTGTTCGTTAGATGTCTAAGTGCAGCAAGTTTGTGTTGGGTAAGGTAGTTGGAATTGTGCGGTATGATAGCGTCGGAGGTGGTTGGTTTTCTGAATATTCCGTATTCCAGTTTATTGTCGCTTCTTGTGAATTTTATGTCTGAGAAGTTGAGGGTGTTGTTAGTTTCTTTTTCGTACGTGAATTTTATTTTCTGGTTGATGTTGTTAAGGTAATGTACTGTTTTGTCTATGTCTCTGTCATTTTCCAATATGAGGAAGGAATCGTCCACGTATCGTGCATAAAACGTTACCCCGAACTCCTCTTTCAGTTTTGGTAGGTAAGTTTCTTGCATGTTTTGTATAAATATTTCCGAAAATGACAGACATAGACAAAATAGTAGGCTACCACGGAAAATGTCTCTGAAGTAAAGTGGTACTTCTGGTTGAGGAATTTTGACAGATAACGTACTGTCAGATCCCTAAACGGAATATCAAGTTTCAACTTTCTACGGTTTTTCGTTTTTGAGCTATGCTGCTCACATACATACACACACACACACACACACACACGCACAGGTTTGGTTGCAACAAGTACCTCAAATCGGCACTGGAACATTGGGCGCATCAACGCAGCATGGAAGCTTGGCAGCAACTCTGGGACAA
The DNA here is from genome assembly GCA_011037195.1 of Triatoma infestans. Taxonomy (NCBI): domain Eukaryota; kingdom Metazoa; phylum Arthropoda; class Insecta; order Hemiptera; family Reduviidae; genus Triatoma; species Triatoma infestans. The sequence continues at coordinate 54,138 of JAAEAF010005137.1, forward strand.
TTCGACCACGGGTACTCTTACTAGAGAATTTCTTCCTTCTGTGGAGCGCCGTCTCCAAATGCACCACTTCGTCATTGGCTATGGGTTGACACAGCTTCTTTCTGGACATGGGAATATGGCACATTATCTGAACAGATTTAATATAACTGAAACCGCATTTTGTACATGTGATTCTTCTTCGGTTTAGACAGTCGACCATCTCTTCTGGGAATGTGAACGCTCGCAGCCGGCATGACAGTTACTCATGCAGCCGGCGGTGACTCAGGGCGAGTGTCAAATTTTTTTTGATATGGAGTTTTTACCGAAATATCCGTTTTGAGATCCTCTGGGTCCAAAAAAGTGGTTTTTAAAAAATTCTCAAAAACGAGAAACCGTAGAAAGTTGAAACTTGATATTCCTGTTTAGATATCACCATGGAATCTGACAGTACGTTATCTGTCAAAATTCCTCAACCGGAAGTATCACTTTACTAGTTTTTTTTTTTTACTTTTTTGCAACTATCTCGAAAATGGTTCCAACGATTTTTTTGAAACTTGGAATATCAACTACAAATACAAAGAGCTACAACTTTTATTTGAAATATTTCTCCAGGAAAATTCATTTAAGGGCACTTTTGGGGGAGGGGTGGGTTTAGATTTTCCTCTAAAGTGTTATTTCAGTTTATTACACAATTCTATCAACTAAATAATATTAATTAGAAATAAATATGTTAAATATATTAAAAAAATTCCGAGTTTGAAAAAATCGGATGACCGGTAAGTGCGTTTTTCCTAAAATGTATTCAGTTCAGTTTTCTGGTATATTTTTACTTCTTGTGATTTTCTAAAAAATAGCTCTGACGATTTTCTTCAAACATTATATATTAACTACACATGCAAAGAACTATAACTTTTATTTAAAACATTTCTCTGGAAAAATTCATTTAAGGGCACTTTTGAGGGAAGGGGGTGAGTGGGTTGTCCTCTAAAGTGCTATTTCAGTTTATTAGACAATTCTTATCATCCAAATATATTGATTAGAATTAAATATGTTGTTGAAATACTGAGTTTGACCGAAAAAATCGGATGACCGGAAAGTGCGGTTACTTTACCACTTTAGTAAATGATTTTTTTTGTTGACATTTTTTCGCGTTTTTCTCAAAAATGGCTGCAACGATTTTCTTAAAACTTCTTATATAAACTACACATACAAGGGTATACATTTTTATTTAAAACATTTCTCTGGGAAAATTCATTTAAGGGTACTTTTGGGAGAGGGGTGGGGTTTGTTTTTTTCTCTAAAGGCTATTTGGTTGATTATACAATTCTATCATACAAACAAAATTAATTAGAAATAAAGAGATGGCCAAAATTCCGAGTTTCAAGAAAATTAGTAAACCGGAAGTGCGCTTTTACTGAACAGTTTTTTCAGTTTTCGACCGATTTCATTATATTTGATACACTAACTATAAAATTGGTCAATTGTAATTTTTTGTGGACTGGAGTAAGTGAAAGTCGTGTGAGAGTTTCGACCAAAGTTTCTAAAAAAAAGTTTCTAATTAAAGACTCTTTGCTGCCGGGCCTAATTAATTTTCTAGTTAAGAAATTACAGTACTGTTAATGTTGTGCGGTAACTTCTTAACTACAGAAGTTTACTGCGTAATTAATTAGTTATTAATCAAGGTTAGGGAATGACGGGGTAGGGGAAAGAAGGAAATATCTTCCAGTAAGGGTAACAACAACCTCTTCGCTTAGGACAGTATTGCAATTAATTGGTAGCCAGTAAAAGTTTAGGTTTGTCATAGTATGGGGAGTTGTAAACTAATCTTAAGAGAAGAGTCATATATTATTAAGTGAGTGTTGATCAGATGTTGCTCTGGCTTCTTAAGAAGGGTCCTCCTCCCAGGTAGGAAAAGACTACAGGTTCCCAAGAGTGCACGCGTATCAAACCCTAATGTATAGGAAGTCTTCCAGACTCAGGAAAGATGTTCTGGGTCCAAAATATTGTACCACTTTGTAAAACTCTATTTTCTTCATAAATAGTCAGTGAAAAACTTGGGGACACTTATATTTTGCTAGCCTGCAAGGGGTATCTGTTGCATGCACTTACTTGGGGAGTAGCGACCCCACGGGTTACCAAAGCTCAGTACTCCATGCACTTCATCAGAACAGCATACAATACACTTAAACTTCACTACACTCTATACCTTACAGAACAGGACAAACACAGTACACAAACTAGGGTCTCCGTCCCTAGTTAATTGGCGAAAGCCAAGGGAGAAGGAAAGGATTAGCTAAGTGGTAGCGCGCTGCACTAGTAACGCGGAGGTCTCGGGCTCGAATACAGGCAATGCTGCCCTTAGATTCTCTCTTCCTAGGAGCCTCTACAACTCACTGTCCGGTGATGGTGCAGTGTTGTCTGTAGCTAGATAGCACTGCTTGGAGGCCGGCTGTGCATTGAAGAAGGCTCCGGGGGGGTACAATAGATCGTTCAGGTTGCAGTGCTAATCTAAATCTTATTTACAATACTTTAATCACACAACAACTACTAACTTTCTACAGAATAAACATCCGACAACAGTAGACATTCATTTAGTGTGTGGCTTTCCTGGTCAGGGACAGACATCGTAAAGTAATAGTATTTTTTTTTAATTTTAATTCCACATTATTATTACGTTTATCAATAAATTACTTAATTTCCTTCAATTTATTGAGAGAAAATCAGGTGTGAAAACTAACAACTTTCTCTCACTCCAGTTCTCAAAATTATAATTGACAAACTTTATAGTTAGTGTACCAAATTTAATGAAAATCGTCGAAAACTGAAAAAACTGTTCAGAAAAAGTGCACTTCCGGTTCACTAATTTCTTGAAACTCGGAATTTTGGACATCTATTCATTTCTAAATAATTTTGTTTGGATGATAAAATTGTATAATCAACTATGATAGCATTTTAGAGAAAAACATAACCCCACCACTCCCCGAAAAGTGCCCTTAAATGAATTTTCCCAGAGAAATGTTGTAAACAAAAGTTATTGATCTTTGTATGTTTAGTTTATATACGAAGTTTCAAGAAAATCGTCGGAGCCATTTTTGAGAAAATCACGAACAAGTGAAAAAATCATTTAGTAAGGTGGTAAAGTAAACGCACTTCCGGTTATCCGAACTTTTTCAAATTCGTTATTTCAACAACTTATTTAATTTTAATTAGCATTATTTAGATGACAGAATTGTCTAATTAACTGAAATAGCAGTTGAGATAAAGACCTAACCCCCTCCCCTCCCCCAAAAGTGCCCTTAAATGAATTTTGTCAGAGAAATGTTTCAAATAAAAGTTGTAGCTCATGTGTAGTTCACATATTCAGTTTGAAGAAAGTCGTTGGAACCGTTTTAGAGAAAATCGCAAAAACTAGTAAAGTGGTACTTCCGGTTGAGAAATTTTGAGAGATAACGTACTGTCAGATCCCATGGTGATACCTTAACGGAATATCAAATTTCAACCTTCTGCGGTTTTTCTTTTTTGAGCTGCTGTTCACACACACACACACACACACACACACAAAGACACACACAAACCATTTGCTAAAAATCACTTTTTTGGACTCAGGGGACCTCAAAACGGATATTTTTCTGGTGAAAACTCGATATCGAAAATTTGACACGATTACAATACTTCTTCTTGCCAGGAGTAAGAAAAAGTAAATTTGGTCATTTATTTTGAGGATACCGTCAGTGCGGCCCCACTTGTGGAGGAAGGAGATAGAGTACGATATTATGTGGCAGAACATTTAGTGGGTTCATCGAGCATTCATCGAGTTGGGGCAAAACAGATCTGGACAAAACCGTTTCCTTTTGCTTTTAGTGTACACAATCGTAAATTGCTATCGTCTCAATTGTAAGAATCAAATTTTCGATGTTTCACTGGAAACATACATTTTAAGGTCCCCTGAGTCCTCCCCCCCCCAAAAGTGGTTTTGAGAAAATAGTCTCTGTGTGTGTATGTGTGTTTGTATGTATGTGAACAGCATAGACTCAAAAATGAAATAATTTATATTCCGTTTAGGTATCCGGATTTATACACCATGGGATCCGGACAGTACGTTATCTGTCAAAATTCCTCAACCGGAAGTATCACTTTACTAGTTAGTTTTTTTTTACTTTTTGCAATTTTCTCGAAAATAGATCCAACGATTTTCTTCAAACTTGGTACATCAACTACAACAACAAGGCTACAAACATTTATTTGAAACATTTCGCCAGGAACATTCATTTAAGGGCACTTTTGGAGGAGGGGAGGGGTTAGGTTTTTTTGTAAAGTGCTATCGTAGTTGGATTATAGAATTCTATCATCCAAACAGAATTAATTAGAAATAAATAGCATCAGAGACATTTTCCGGGTAGCCTGTTTCATTTTGGGGTCATCGACCGGTTTCGGGCGTTCGCCCATCTTCAGGATGCGTTTTTCAGACAGTGTGACAACACAGACTTGCACAGAGCAAACACAGTTTACACACTCACCACCAACCACCAACCAACCACCGCAACTAGAAATAAATAGATTCGCCAAAATTCGCGAGTTTCAAGAAAATTAGTAAACCGGAGTTGCCGCTTTTACTGAACAGTTTTTTTTAGTTTTCGACGAATTTCATTAAGTTTGGAACAACAACTATAAAATTTGTCCATTACAATTTTGAGAACTGGAGTAGGAGAAAGTTGTGTGAGTGTTTCACACCAGATTTTTTTCACTTTCTTTCGCGGTTTTCTTGAAAATGGTTCAAACTTGGTATATCAACTTCACATACTAAGATCTACAACTTTTACTTGAAACATTACTTGCGGGTAAAGTCATTTAAGAGGGGCTTTTTTGGGTGGAGGGGTAGGGGCTATGTTTACCTGAAAATACAATTCCTGCCATCCAAACAAAAAATTAATTAGAAATAAATCTCCGTGTTTCAAGTAAAAATTAGTAAAATCCGGAAGTGCGTTTTTTGCTGAACAGTTTTCTTTCAGTTTTTCTGTTTTCTCTGACAAAAACACCGGACGAATTTCATTAAATTTTGGGGGTATAGTAACTATAAAATTTTGTCGATTACAATTTTAAAAAATTGGTGTAAGAGAAAGAGTTGTGTAAGAAACCTTTATAGGCTTCCCGAACCCTTCTGCGGGTTGTCCAAGAGCCTAATTCAAACTTCTATCAAGGATTGGACCAAAACACTAAAACCGTCCATATTGGACAGTTGGTTGTCGGCAGTCCAAAATGCTCGTCGGAGGTCCGGGTCAGGGCTATTAGTGAGACGTTGCTGTGTCTTTTACGGAGTACACTCAGGCATCTGGTTGGATCCCTTACTGGACATTGTGGTTTAAGAAGACATCTTTAAGTAATGGGGCTTATGCCAGAACCCAATTTGTAGAGTCTGTGAGACAGTGGAGGAAACACCCATCCATCATATGACAGATTGCTGGGTTGTGAGGTAATTAGGTTCAGGACCTTTGGTCGGTACAGGATGTCCTATGGAAGAGCTTAGGCTATTTCCCCTTAAGGTTCGGATTGTGGTGAATCTTTTAAATGGATTAGACCCGGGTCTGGATATTTGTTCTAGACCCGGTTTGTTGTTGTTTTTCTTGGGGTAGCTATATGGAGGCCCAGTGGGGCTTTGGATAGCGTAGGGTTTGGTCCCTTCCCACAGTCAAATAATAATAAGGGTTGGATAGAAGTACAGCGTCTGTAATGGTGGGAAAGAACTCTAGGACAGAGGCTGGGTAAAAATTCACCAGGGATCTACTGAGTCATAGCTGAAGGGATATAAGGCTAATAGTGGGTCTACTAACAGGGTATTGTAGGCTGAATAGGCACATGCACCACTAGTTATTTGGCGGATAACGTGTTATGCCGATTCTGCCTGACCAGGACAAGGTTTCTTCAACTTCGGAGGGACAAGCCATGAACTTAATGACGTAACCGCTCTCAGCTTTGCTAGGCCTGATTAAGAGGGCGAAGCTGGAGGGATGTGCTATAATTTTCAAGGGATCTGCAATAGACCTCTTATGTGTAGGTCGCAATGGAATGAGGCTTGGCCTTCCCAGTTCGAATCTAATCTCTAATCTAAATTGTGTGAGTGTTTCAGACCAGATTTTTTTTTGTTTTGTTTTCCTGTTTTATATTGTATAATTCTCTGTCCTTTGGCACCAATGAGTCATAGTAGATTATTAGTTTCGAAATAATGGGAATTTATAAAAGTTATTTGAGATAATCTTATCAGTGGTAGCCTTTCTAAAGGAGAGTGTGTGTCTGTACTCGTCGTATAATCTTGTAAATATGTTAACAGTAATAATCACAAAATAATTTTTATTTAATTTTTTTTTGTTTAATTTGCTTTTGATTAAATACATTTATTTATTTATTTACACATAATGTAATTATTATTATTTATTTAAATCTTAATAAAAGTAATGTAATACTCTCTGAAACGTAAAATTTTGTGTAAATAAATTAAGTTTAATTTGTAAACACTCGTTTTTATTTATTTATTTATTTATTTATTTATTTATTAATACGAGATGTATTCAAAACCAGTGGCTTGATACAACATCTCTGGACCAGTTTATCTGACAAAAACTTTTTCTTTAAGTATCGTAAAATCTAGTTGCTGTTTTTAAAGTATGTAAAAAAATTCCATTGATCACTTTAATATCTTAAAAAATTATTCAGTAAAAACGCCGGTTCTGGTCCACTATTAATTTTTTTGGAAATTCGAGAATTTCGGCCGTCTACTTATTACTAATGAATATTATTTAGATGAATAGAATTGTATAATAAACTGAAGTAGCACTTTTAGAGGAAACCGTAACCCCCTCATAAAAGTGCCCTTAAATGAATTTTCTCGAGAAATGTTTCAAATAAAAGTTGTAGCTCTTTCTATTTGTAGTTGATATACCAAGTTTGAAGAAAATTGTTGGAGCCATTTTGGAGAAAATCGCAACAAAGTAAAAAAAAAAAACTAGTAAAGTGGTACTTCCGGTTGAGGAATTTTTGACAGATAGCGTACTGTCAGATCCCATGGTGATACCTAAATGGAATATCAAGTTCGAACTTACTACGATTTTTTGTTTTTAAGCTATGCTGTTCACATACACACACACATAGACCATTTAGTAAAAATCACTTTTTTGGATTCAGGGGACCTCAAAACGGATATTTTCGGGTGAAAACTCGATATCGATCATTTAGCACGATTACAATACTTCCTCTTACTAGGAGTGAGAGAAAGT
>JAAEAF010005138.1:0-49356 GCA_011037195.1 Triatoma infestans
TTAGAATTAGAATGATGCAGGGGGGACCAAGACCCAGGCACTGCAGCCTCCCATTGAGGCTTATTGTGCCAACCCCTCAAACCTAGTAGTGGAAGCCCCCCTCTCTTCATGAGGTCCAAAACCTTCCCCACCAGTTCCTCCTGGAGCACGATTACCTCCGGTCTCAACGTGCCGAAGATCTCGTACCTCAGTCTGCCGATTGCAACGCAATCAAACAACAGGTGAGAGGCCGTCACCTCCTCCTCCACCTGACACAATCTGCACAATGGCTCTACATCCACCAACCCTACCTTGTGCAGATGTTTTTTGAACCTGCCATGCCCAGTAAACCGGCCCGTTATCAGAGAAATCTGATACCTGCTTAAACCCAGGGTCTCTCTGGTTCTTCTTCTACACAGCTCTGACATAACCATTTTGCCGTGTTTTACTCCAGTTACTTAGCCTCCAGTGACGATTATGTTCTCTTCGAGTCCATTCTTTCAGAAAAGCCCTCGCCATACTTTTGGCTATTCCCAGAACAGGTTCTGGCCCACAGAAAGGAGTACTCGCACCATTCCTGGCCAGTTGGTCGGCTAGTTCATTGCCTTTAATCCTCTTGTGTCCCGGCAGCCATACTAGCCGCACTCTGTTGTGCCGGGACAACGCTTCCAGAGAGTTTCTACACTCCCTAACTAGGGAAGAAGTGATTCTGAATGCTCTAAGTGCCTTCAGTGCAGCCTGGCTGTCCGAGAAGATGCATATCTCCCTATTCCTAGAGTCCATACGCAGCTTCTCCTCAGCGCAGATCTTGATAGCATAGACTTCAGCCTGGAACACCGTGGAGTATCTACCAAGAGGCCTCTCGATGAGTACCTCCGGTTTAACTCCATATATCCCGGCATACAGTACCGCAGGCCATTTTGGACCCATCCGTAAACCAGGATCTTCCAGTCCGGCCTCGTTTTACCCAACTTTTAGCCCATTCCGATTTTGACGTGAAAATCACCTGGAAGGGGAGCTCAAAGTGGAATGTTGGACAGCACTCTTCCCCAGCCATCTTAAAGATAGGGCCAGGGTCCACTTTCTGAGTTATGTCCACATGCTTGGCCAGGGAGCTCCTCTGTTTCCACTGGCCATTGTTCATTAGTCTGTACGCACTGGCCCTCGCCTCCGCTTATATCAAAAGATGCAGCGGAGGTAACCCCAGCAGTACTTCCAATGCAGCCGTTGGGGCACTGCAAAATGCCCCCGAGATCAGCAGGCACGCCAGCCTTTGAACCCCTGATAGGTTCTTCCTCGCGATCTGCTGTTCCATTTTTGGCCACCACACCACTGCCCCCAGCTATTATACCGTTCCCTAGCTCACATAAACATCTAAACTTTTATTTAAAAGATTTTTTTTTTTCTGAAAAAACTATTTTTTATGCAGTGCCTCTGGAATTTGTGTCATTACATTAACGCTGTATCCTGGACTACAATGTAACTACATTGAAATGCCTACTTGTGCCAAGGGACCCTACTAGCAACTAATCGCCCCCACTCTTCTAGAGATTTATAGTTCAAAGTTTAATGAAAATTTGTCAATCATATATTTGTATTAACTGCAGTAAGATAATGTCGTGTGCATTTTCACAACAGATCTTCATTAAAAGGAACGGATAAACAGAGGATTTGAAAAAAAAAAAAAAAAAGAACACGAAAATATCAACCAATAGGACAATCACTTACAGAATCCTTTATCTGGTTACCGTTTGTTAGGTTGAAATCCAACAATACAATGAAAAAAAAAAAAAAAAACTGTTAGTGATGTACAATAGTAAAAAACAATCCGAATAAGGAACGAAAAAAAGGGGAACCTTGTGTTTGGAAATAGGACTGAAGAAGGAGAAGGAAATGTTTGGTGGTACAGGCCAAGGAAACGTATATATACAAGAGAAACAAGTAGGTTTTTGCCTGCTTTCAGCCCAAGATTAGAACTTTTAATTGGTAAAGACATATGTAATCCTCTACAGTTAAGCCACTTTTAGCGAAACAGAAGTGTGGAGTTGGAAAAAGGAGTAGGAAGTGCACATGGTACAAACAAGGTTTTAGAATGAAGTCTTATATCTGTGTGTTAGTGGCCGGTCTGCGTGTATATCTAGTAGCTTTATCTCTGTGTATATGTGTATATATATATATATACAGTTTTGTATGTTTTCCAAGCGCTAAGAGTTTTAAACAATCCTAAACCGTGAGAAGTGGAAGAATTAGTAGAATGAGTGGGAAGGAGGGAAGTAGAAAAAGCGCCAAGGGTATTACTATGTAAATATTTACTTTAGAATCAGGTGGAAAAGCTGGTCCGAGAGTTGAGCTTGTTGCATGAAACAATGGGAACTTTATATTTATATATATATATATATCTAAATAATTAAATAAAATAATTTTACATTTCTTTATTAATTCATAAAAAAAACAGAATAATGTATTATATCCAAATAATTCTTTAATAATGAATTTGAATATATTAAATCAATTAATATTAATTACACAAAAAAAAAAAAATAAAAAAAGGAACTATAATTTCTGTAAGAAAAAAAATGTGCCATCATTAAATAATTATAGTTATTAATTTGGCAAAGAAATAGTGTGGTCACATTTCTACATATTGCTATTTCAGATTTGTCCATAACTGTGCCATTTGATTTTTTTGACAACTTAACCGAGAAAAATAAAAGCACTCAACGCTTTTATATTATAATTTTTTTTTTTTTTTTCATTCTGCCGTTCAAATTATTGAAAAGTAATCTTAGATTATATTTTCTGATTTCAAAAAATAAAGTTTATTTAAAAAAAGTAAAGTTACTTGAGGCAAATAATGGTGTATGAGATTTGAATGTGTTAAGAGAAAATTCAAAATTTATTATTCCATTTGCGTGGTGACGAAATATTTTTCGCATCCGACAAAGTTTTCGATTAAAAAAAAAAACCGTATACCAAAAAATTGAAATTACTATTTTTTATTATTATTATTTTTTTTTTTATTCTATGGAGTACTAAAGGGTTCTTCTAGTCGATTTCACACGCTTCTCTCTAAAGTATATTTCAGGTGACTTCTGTATTAACATAAGATAATTAAATTATTTTTTTTTAATTTTGTTTAATCTTGTTTAAGAAATAAATAAATTAACCAATGTCGAGAAAGTCATGGCATATGAAATGTTATTGGTATGGATGTTGTTGTATGTTTGTAGTAGCACGAGCGGTTTTGTAAAAGGGGCTTGTAAGTATATATGTTTAAGTGAGTGAAGTATTAGTAATAATCAAGAGATCACACTGTATTTAAAATAAATATATTCTCTAAGTGAATTTAAATAGCTTTATAATATCTCAGCGATTATGTATAAATCAATTATTTATCTAGATCTAAAGCAAGCTGTTATGTTTTAACTTATATCTGGCACTGAGTTTAAGGGAGCGATTCCTGAAGCAAGTGTTCTGGCTTTGAAAGCAGAATGCAGACTGTCTGAAAGAATACCCTCTCTAGTGGGGGATTTTCTTTTACAAAAGAGCTGGCCTAACGGGTTCTTGTGCCTTTGTTTCTTTAATTGCAATGACCTTATATTTCTGTAACTGCCTCTAAATAGACTCTTTGTGAAAGTAAATTCACTATTTATTTTCCAAAACTGCTTCATTTAAATATTGTCAAAATTCACTCAACTTTTGACTTTGGTTTAGTATTTCGAACGAAAGCTTCTTGTCCGGATATCGATAGAAAAAAATAATGTTTAAGATTCTATGACTTTTTTCATTTTTTTCAGTTAATATGTTCACATAAATATACAAAATAAATAGGCTAGGCTGATATTGTGTTCTAATAAGCATAATATTAGAACACATATCAGTTTAAATAAAATCGCTGGAGATTATGGAAGATTCTTCTCGACCGTTGCTTGGATGAAGGAAAAGAATCATGAGTTTCGGTCTTTTTTTAAAAAAAATAGAAAAACTTAAATTCTTGCCAACGTTTCGACAAATATATTGTCTTTTTCAAGGCATAAAAAATAAAAAAAACTATTAAATAATATTTAAAACATATGTATAATTTTGTAACTAAAAAGTTGAGAACACCTCAACAACTATTCTCTATCACCTCCACAGACTGTTCTCTGTGTGTTGAGGTGTTTTCAACTTTTTAGTTACAAAATTATACATAAGTTTTCAAGTTTGATATGTTTTAAATATTATTTAATAGTTTTTATTTTTTTTATATTTTTTATGCCTTGAAAAAGACAATATATTTGTCGAAACGTTGGCAAGAATTTAAGTTTTTTCTATTTTTTTAAAAAAAAGATCGAAACTCACGATCCTTTTCCTTCATCGCTGGAGATGTTTTTTTTTTTTTTTGAGAAAATCTTGAACAACTGAAAAAAAAAGAAATAAGTACTTTCTGGTTGATGAGTTTTAACCATAAACCGTTTTTCTCTACTATTGGATCCTACGCTGAGTCAGTGTTGCCAGGTGGTGACAATGAAAATTCCCTCACACCCTGTGAAAAATCCCTTTTTTTTTTTTAGCAAAAAAAATCCCTACAGACATAAATTCTTAGGAATATTTTGATATATGATATGAATAAATTTTTAAATAACTTTTTATTACAAAAATTGCTTACATTAATAAAGAACATCTTAAGTAACATCCAACATGATCTCCACAGCTCTAAACTCCTACGATATCATCCACTTCTTCCACATTTACATTAATCACTTTAGCCTACACATATGAAAAAAAAAATTAACACTATCTGATTAAGTATGGTAAAAGATTCAACTATTAACTAAAGAAAAATATGTTATTTTAGCGAGGGGGTCAATCAAACGGTACGTGAGTTGCAGTTGCAAACAACACTACAAGACTAAAGACTAATATATGCATGAACAAACGAGCAATTGAGCAATATGCTCTGATTCTCCAAAGTAACGAAATTAAAAAAGGGGAATATCCGACTGTAACCTACTTCATGTGACTCTGTTGCAGTGCCACATGCTCATTTTCAAACAGGGGTGTCCAAGCAGAAAAAAAAAAAATTAAAATTAAAAAAATTAATTTGTGCAGTAGAAGTACTATGAATATTCCGTATGTGTTACATTTTTTCAAAGGAAAATCCCTCAGTCCTTTTAGTACCTTAATCTCCCTACAAGGGGGATTTTCCCCTAGACCTGGCAACACTGCTCTGAGAGTGTAAAATTTTTTTTAGCATAAACATACATATTTTTTTACTTTCTCTAACTGTTTTTTCAACGAATGATCTGTGTGTGTGTGTGTGTGTGTGTGTGTGTGTCTGTGGACAAAGTAGCTCAAAAAAGAAAAATCGCATCTGTCACGAATGTTTCAATGGAAATCCATCGATTTGAAATGCAATTTAGTAAATTTTGTTGTTTTTTTTTTCAGTTTTTAGCGAATTTTGTTAAAAATAGTTCGAACTGATTTCTTTGAACTTCGTATGTTATCTATGCATAATGCCTCTAATTTATTTTTTTTAATTTATTATTTTCTATTTATATTTTTATTTAATTACCCAAAGAAATTGATTTTTGGAAGAGTTTTAGGAGAACAAACGTTAAGCTTTTTTGTCAAGTACAAGTATTATGTCAGAGACATTTTCCGTGGTAGCCTGCTTCATTTTGTGGTCATCGACCGGTTTCGGGCGTTCGCCCATCTTCAGGATGCGTTTTTCAGACAGTGTGACAATTCAGACTGGCACAGAGCAAACTTAGTCTTCACACTCCTCTTCCAAAGAGTGTGAAGACTGTGTTTGGTCTGTGCAAGTCTGTGTTGTCACACTGTCTGAAAAACACATCCTGAAGATGGGTGAACGCCCGAAACCGGTCGATGACCACAAAATGAAGCAGGCTACCACGGAAAATGTCTCTGATGCTTTCCAGCTCTGCGGAACCAACCACCACAACAACTACACAGTATTATGGTTCTACAACTTATATAATATTAACGTATATTAGAAATCATCAGAGATATTTTCCATGATAGCTGGCTGCTTTTTGTGACCAACGACCGGTTTCGGACGTTCGCCCATCATCAAGATGTTTCTGTCAAAAACAATGTGATAACACGCTTGAGTTGTTGATTTAGTTGAGTGTATCAACCAAATTTGCTCTGTACAAGTCTATATTATCACATTGTTTTGACAAAAACATCTTGATGATGGGCGAACGCCCGAAACCGGTCGATGGCCACAAAAACCAGCAAGCTATCACGAAAATATCTCTGATGATTTCAGCTCTGCAGAATCAACTACAACAAGTGTGATAGGTATATATAGCTAGAATTGCCCGCAAGGGGTATCTGTTGTATGCAGTTACTTTGGGAGTAGCGCCCATGGTTTACCATAGCTCAATACTCCATGTATTTCGTCTGAACAGTACACAATACCCTTAAACTACATACACTCTACACTTTATAGACAAGGACAAACACAGTACACAAATTTGGGTCTCCGTTCCTAGTTATTGGCGAAAGCCAAGGCAGAAGCAAGGGATTAGCTCAGTGGTAGCGCGCTGGACTAGCAACGCGGAGGTCCCGGGTTCGAATTCAGCATGCTGCTCTTAGATTTACTCTTCCTAGGAGCCTCTACAACTCACTGTCCGGTGATGGGCCATGTTGTCTGCAGCTAGAGAACGCTGCTTGGAAGCTGGCTGTGCATTGGAGAAGACTCCGGGGGGCACAATATATCTTTCAGGTTACAGTGCAATAATCCTATACAACAATCTACATAGCTAGAATTCTAAATTTGAAGAAATTGGGTTAACCTGTCGGTAATTGCAACTTCAAAGAATAGGATTTTGAGTTTTCTCGAATAAGAAAAAAAACTGCAGAATTCATTAATTGAAATGTAATTCCAGTACTATATATTCTGGTATTTTTGTGCAAAAATATATTTACTTATTTTAAAGCAGTATCCAGGTGTAAAATGACTTAGATTCACTAACATAAAACATATTGTAACGTTTTTCAAAGTAGCTAGTGCAACTAGTTGCTAAGTACGTTCGGTTTAGATAAAACACACTAAACTTCTAACAACACCAATTTATTGTTCAACGCAATAAATTACAAATAAGACACTTGCATGAACTGTATAAACCAGCAAAAGTTCTCTCAGTTCACTTTTTCTTCACTTTTAACAAGCGCGCACTCCATTTGTAACGAGACTCTCCCACTCAAGCTGTTCTTCTCCTATTTATATCACTATAGAAGGTTCTGGAAGTTTTTCGAACATCTAGGTCGCGGTAGACCGTGGGAGACCGCTGTAGAAGAATCTAGAGGCGCCCCGCTAGCGCTTCCCATCGGCCACGAGGAAAATTGAGGTGCCTGCTTGTTCCCCTAGATGGCACTAGTGGCTGCGTTACAATATTTAAGAAGGATAATTATTCCATGTAAAAAAAAAAAAAAGTCAATATTAAACCACTGAATTTTGCTAAAAAAAACAAAATATCTTCTTTAAAGTTAAATTGATTTACATTAAAAACAAGCATGACATAATTTATTTGAAGTAAATTTTGTAAATACACAACGTTACTTACAAAGTGAGGTTTTCAAAATTTTTAGGAAACAGTTTTAAACGTTTCTTAATAGCAAAATTAACTTTATCAACATTAACTTCATACAGATCATTTCATGTTATACAATTTATAACTAACTTTTAGATCCTTTGTAAAATGTTTAATAAATTGTAGACTTTGATTAATCAAAAGTACAATAGAAGCAAGAAAAAATAAGTAAGAGATTTTAATAATAATGTTTTGCTAGATGACCATATCATAAACATCTGACTTAAACAATATTTCTTGTTTGTTAGCAAGGATATAGTCTCTTTTTAAGGAGAAGCAAGTTATATATCCAATGAAGGATAAAGGGAATTTATCCAGCCAGGAATCTTTTGGGGGGGGTAAGCTGAAAGAAAGTTTTATACTAACTTCTCTAATGTAAGCGCTTTCTTTACACTTGCTTTATTTTATCTTCTGTACGTAAAAGTAGTGAGTGGTAGCGGCTAGAACGCTATACTAGAGGAGAAACCCCCCACCCCACCCCCCAAGTTGGTAATCATCAATTTAATATGTAAATTAATTAATTTCTACCAAGGAATTCTACCCTCATTCATTTGGTCTTTCTTTTATTTTACCCTTCTAAAAACTTGCTTACACTGTTAAACAACTTAGTTACTTGTTATCAGCTGGGCTTTCTTTTTTTTGTATAACGTCTTGCAATTGTACATGCCAGCATGGATAAATATTTTATATATAATTATTCTAAAGTTTACACAATGTGCACACTGTAGATATTGAAGACCATGTGCTAGTGCCTAACTATGTGTGAGAGAGATGTAACAGGATCCGAAGAGAGGGATCCAAAGCAGAGAAAGAGAGAGAGAGAGGGGATCACTCTCTAGTTTAGGCCAGACTAGAGTGGAAGAACCTGTATAAATACAGCTGTGTCAGCCATAGCAGGGAGTCTACCGAAGAAGTCTTGCAGCAGAGTTCATATAGCAATCACAACGCGTCATCAACCTTTCTCTTTACCTCTCACTACTATTTTATATATTTTAGTATAAAATCCAGGCAGTTTGTGCTATTTTTCTATTATACAGTGTTCAGTTTTACTTCTAGTTTATTTATCTATCTAACTCAACTTCTCTCCTTTTCAAGCCTATTATATTAATAGGATCCGAAGAGAGGGATCCAAAGCAGAGAGAGAGAGAGAGAGTGAGAGAGTCAGGATCACCCTCTAGTTTAGGCAGAGCTAGAATGGGAGAAACTGTTTAAATACAGCTGTGTCAGCCATAGAAGGGAGTCTACCGAAGGAGTCTTGCAGCAGAGTTCATACAGCTGTCACAACGCGTCATCAACATTTCTCACTACTATTTCATATATTTTAGTGTAAAATTTAGGCTGCATGTGCTATTTTTCTATTGTACAGTGTTCAGCTTTACTTCTAGTTTATTTATGTATCTAACCCATCAGATTGAAAAGCCAAATTTAACTCGAATAGAGAAAAAACTCGATTCAAAACTATGTCAAATAATCACACGACTTTTTCACACTGTGATTATTACAATACTAAATGATAAATTTTCTTTACACTATCGAACTCTTTATTAATCGTTCAATTAGACTTGCAATACATACAAATAAAAGTGATAGAGATCTTTAATTGTTTACCTTAAATTATTATATCTCATAGTAACCGTTCTCTGTTTCAAATCTCTCAACAAAGTTTTAGCGGCAGTTTAAATATAGAGCCTAAATACAGAGATAACCAGAAAAAAAAAATACTCTCTAAACCATTTTTATGGAAGAACATTTCAAATAAAAATGTTAGGTTTATATCTGTAACGTTACTATTCAAATTTACTTCAATAAATTTATCATATCTCTCGAAAATATAACCCAAAAAAGTTCAGAAACTTATTCTGCAAAATCCCTAGAGAGTTATACTACAAAATCTTATTCTAGAGTTGCCTGATTTTCTTTTTGAATTGCGAATTTTTGCAAAACTTTTAATGAAGTATCTGAATGTTACATTAGTTACTGAACTGGAATTTTTAGAGAAAATTTAACATTGTAGCTCCCCCAAAAATACCTCCCCACCCCAAATATCAATATTTCTGAAAATAAAATTGAAAGCATTTATTATTAGTAGATAATAAGCAAAGTATAAAGAAAATCGTCAGAACCATGATCCAGAAAATCGCGGAAATTTTCATGAAAAAATACTTGAATTTCCAGGTTGAGACCGCGTCAGGTGTTTGCTAGAAACCGAAATTTCGCTCATATTGCAATGAGCCTCTTCAAGGGGGTTACTCCTTAAAAGCATTGAATAGAGCAATGAACCTTGGTAGAGAAGCGGCGTCGCTCTTTTCACCCAAGTCCCAAGCTAATAGAGGAAGGAGCCATGCCCTTTCTCTACCAAGATTTACTGCACAATTAGCTTTCAGGGTGTAACGAACCCTGAAGAACCTCATTGCATTATAGGCGAAACGTCGGTTTCTAGCAAACCCGCGTCTCAACCCGGAAACTCATGTGTTTAAAAAAAAGAAATGCATTAAATTCTACCTTGAGTTGAAAGGGTTTTGCTCGTAATATTAGATGCGACCGATATAATATTAAGTTTAAACTTTAAGCTATCTGCGATTTTTTTTTTTTTTAAGATATTTTGTTCACAAGAATTCACTAAAACATAGCTTTTGTGCTCAGAAACTTTATTATGTGCTCTCCTTATTATTATCTATTAATGGTGGAAGTAAAATGGTTTTTACGTTTAAAAAAGTGAGATGCGACCGGCGGTATCCAAAAAAAAAACTAAAATTAATAAAATAAAGAGACATATAGCGCTAACGTCTGTAATAAGCGCAACCTTCTCTGTCTTAACCCTCTCTGTCACGTCTAACGATTGTATAGACAAATGGGCTACAGCTTTGAGAACCAAGCATCCTCCTAGAAGTTTTGGAAAAATCTAATGGAAGCTCCATGATTTCAGGTGTTTAGACTTACAAGAAACAATATTTGAAGAGTTGAAAACAACACTCTCTATAAGTCTAACAAACCATTAAGAAGGAAACAGCCAGTCTAGAATAAGCTTTCACGTACCAGCAAAGTCTACAACAAAATGTTTCAGAATTGTTCACCAAGCTTGATTTTAATATTCGTGAAATGGTAAAAATCACAAGCCATTTCTGTGATAAAAAATCAAATTGAAGTTTGAATCACCACCGTTCATGCCAGCAAGTTTAAGGGACTGAACATTAAACCAATTCAAGAAAATATTGATTAGTGTTACATCATTAATAAAATTAAAATAAAAATTCCACAATATTTAAAAGTTTATGGTTTAAAGTGCCAGGGAACAAAGGAAAGTGGAATTATGAAAATTCGAGAAGGAAGTATGTAAGCAAACTGCAACATATAGGGAGCAGGGAGAGAGTAGCGGAAAAGGACAGTGATAATATACGTGAGAAGCGTATGCCTAGGAATCAAACCTCTACATCCAAGTGACAGGCATGGTCTTGCATTAACAACAACGCTTTTGAATTTTGGTATGAAATAATGGACATGGGTTTATGTTGTAGTTTAAGGAAGAACGAGATACTAGGAGGGGTTGTGTGGCATGGGATATAGTAGACAGTTAGGGTTTAGAAGTGAACTCTCTGGTACTGTCTATTAGTTAGAGGAGGGTACGGTAATACAAGGCAAGGTAGGAATCTGTACGTTTGTATATGTATGTATGTATGTATGTTTCCCAAAGCGTCATAATGTACATACTGCACGCGCATATGAATAAAACAGAAGCAAGAGATCTTCTTGACACTTATGTCATTGGGTGCTATTATATCTCTAATAATTCTGAGCTACCTCACAATCACATGATAAATTCTCAATACTTTAAAAATAATTTTGCAAATTTAATCATGGAACCTGAGTTTTGTGAACAATTTTATGGACCACCATTTTTTGGGGATTCTGTCATATTCTTGTAGTGTGGTATGTGCGATAGAGATAAGTCTTTCCGATTCCATTTGAACAGTAAGGGATAACCAAACCTGCAATATAGTAACCTTCACCACTAAAGAGCTGGCTTCATTGAAGAGTTTCCACTCAGTTCTGACATTAGTCTTTTTTAAAGCTGCTGTTGCAATGGTGATTTCCAGAGTGAGAGATAACCCTCGTTAGACATTGTCAGAATTCTCTGAGAAAAGAATTCAGGTATTTGTGAGTGCAGGCCAGGATTATGGATCAAGCGCCAATCTTCCAAGGCGAGAGAACGGACCCAGTTCTGAAAGGAAATCACCAAAGAAGCAGCAGCCTTCGAAAAATACTAAAATCAAAGCCCTTTCTTTAATGAACCTTGTTATAGGGGAGAGACGATACCCTAGCAATTCCTACTAGAATTGGGAAAGACTTACCCCTGTATCGAACATCCCAAATTATAAGAATATGACAAAATGCCCAGAAATGGTATCACACAAATGTTTTTTCTGTAAACTAATTTTTCAAAATCCGCGATATTTATTGAATTCCAAAAATAATTCATTTTTACATATAATATTACTGTAATTTACCCTATTACAGTGCCCTTACTTAAGTATTTATATAGCTATTACATATGTATAATTTGAATATATAAACCATAATGATGAGCTAATACAATGTCATAATAATACCATCAGCTGTAGCTATGGTATTAACTTATCACCTGACAATAACATGAATATAAACTACATTCGAGTACATATATGTACCGTTTATTGGCGCATTTAGACGTACATGAACCCATTTGTCATATATATATCTATTTATATATATATTGCTCTCATTGATTCCATCCCTTCCCTTATTCTCTTTCTCTCATTATTTTGATATCTACATATAATCTAAATTCACACATTATTGATGGTGAAACTTAATGTGATGGTAGATAAAATAAGGTAGATTTTTTTTGTTTATTATTTCAATTTATTTTAGAACGACAATCGTTCATTGAAATAAATGCAATTAGAATATTTATCACCTTCTTTTAAGTTTGAAACATAAAAATACTTTATCAATAATTACTTAGAAAATTGGAAGTTCTACAACATTATAGAGGCAACATAACATACTTTTCTTAAAAGCAATAAATAATTTCCAATTTTTTTTTCTGTATTGTTTCAAGAGATCAAATAAGTGATAAAAATTTATCTTGCTTGGAAATTGTCAATCTCGAAAGCTAATACGGTTAGCAAACATTGAAATTTGCTTTCTAGCTCTATTAACAGAGAAACGATTTTCGAGAACATTCATTCAAATCGTCTTAGTGTCGAATGTGATGGAAGTAACTGAACGCACATTAAATATACAGTTCCCTTGATCACTCTTTCTCACTCTTACTCTATATATCTCTCTCTCTTTCTCTCACACACACACACACACACACACACACATACACAGAATAGAGACCATTTGCTAAAAAAACATTCAGTGATTTAGGGGACCTCAGAATAAGTTATTTCCGGTGAAAACCCAATACCTAGACATGATCGTAATAATTCTTTTTACTGCAATGGGATAAAGTAAAAATAACATTTTTATCTAGGGTTTTTATCTAGGAGAGATGACGCACATTTCAAAGTTATGCCCGGTATCAAAATATAGGAGATATATTAAAGAGGTAATTCTTATAATACATAATGTCAACTACGATTATCTGCAAAAAAAAATGTTATTTTTCGAAATAAAGACATTGTCATTTATTCCAGAAACAAAATACAAATACAATACATTTTGCCGTCTCTCCTACTATGGTAGGATAGATGACGTACCATAGGTAGGAGACCTCTCCACTGTGAAGGTAACATGGCTGATCGACATGAAACTTGATAAGCACTATGTCTACGAGTCCAACTTTTACAACAGCTGGAAATCTTTCATTTCAATTGCAATTAATATAGTATATAAAAGAAATTTACTAAGTGTTATGAAAATTCACATTATGAAAACACACGCTGATGCGTATAAATGTTCCTAGAACCCAGAAGAACACACAAAATAATTGAAGAATTTTGCAATATGTTCGCTTCTGATTTCTCTCTACTCCTCGACTAACTTCCTTGATGCCACGTGTTGGCAAACAAGGGAAGTAAATGCCTGCGTCTTCTCTTCTACCGCGTCATCTTTCCTAGCTTTACCCTATGTTGAATATGTAGACGGGTCCACAATGCTGGATTACAACATCTGGTATTTTATCCATCGTAGCAAGCATATTTATACTGTTCCTGACCCTGTTTTGGATTTTCATCCATCGTCAGAGCAAATTCACCAAGTTCATGTAGAGAGTACACTTCAACGTAATATTTCTATTACACTCACACTTTTTGGTTGTATATATATGTGGGGAGGTTATCATAACCTCAAGCGTGAGTATAACAAAAATATTACGTTGAAGTGAACTCTCGACACGAACTTGGTGAAGTTTCTCTGACGATGGGTGGAAATCCGAAACGTATCAGGAACAATATAAATGTGCATGCTATGACGGATAAATATCAGACTTTTTTATCTACTTAAAAAAAAAAAAACATTGTTCTTATTGCAGTTTATATAGTTTTGATTTATTACTTACTAGCTAAACCCGGCCACGCTTAGCTGTGGCTCAGTCTAATTTTAATTATTAGGGAAGTAAATATGATAGTTAACATAGATTCGGCAATAAAACACATCATTCAATTTAATACCTACTTTGCGTTGCTGTGAACTGAAAGGAAAGAAAGAAAAAATGTTTTTAACTGAAAGAATGTTTTTAAGAGCTGAATGCGCTGTTCTACCTCCTTCCTCAACGTAACAGCATTACCTGAAGAAGCAAGTGCTAACGCAATATGGCCATTTGAACGGATTTTATCCAGGATTAAGGAAATTAAGAACGTTTTTCCAGTTCCACCTGGAGCGTCCAAAAAGTAAATCCACCGTATCGATTGGTCACAGCTTGTATGATGGTATCAAATGCTATCTTCTGTTCTTGAAGGAGTTTCAGTGTATTTTCTTGGACGAATAGCTGTAAGTAAGTCATTTCTGGTGTATGATTGCTCTCTGAGCACTTCTCTCTCGAATGCTGCATTGATCGACCTATTCGGTACTGTTACTCTCAATAGTGCCAATAACTTGCCACACATTGCAAGACAAAGATCCTCAATGAAGATTAGCGCGTCATTGTATATTTCTTCTGTGAAATCCAAGCCATGATTGCTTTTCTTGACGCCATTCTGTGCAGAATATCTTCGGCAGAGAGCGCGCCACGATCGCAACGCGTCTGCGTCTGTCTATATCTAACAACCTCGCGAAACGCTCGGAATTTCCGGTTTCTGTGGGAAGCTTGGAGTAAAAAGTATATATAAACACTCTTATATAGAAATGCAACGTTGTGCAAAAATTTCAAGTCAATCCATCGACTACTTTTCGAGTTTTGCGCCCACAAACATACGGATGCTGAATTTTTATATACGTATATAGATTTAGAGGGGGATTATCTGGTTATATACATAACTGAAAATGTATATAAAATGCAGCAGAAATATTATATAAAAGTTCTACTTCTAGTAAATCGTATTTCTTACAACAAATTACATTCTCATTAATAATTATATAGACGATAGAAACGTAAAATACGATAAGTTGTGGCGTTTGGTTCCGCAAAGCTGGAAAGTATCAGAGACATTTTCCGTGATAGCCTGCTCTTTTTGTGATCATCGACCGGTTTGTCCA
This sequence comes from Triatoma infestans, assembly GCA_011037195.1. Classification (NCBI taxonomy): domain Eukaryota; kingdom Metazoa; phylum Arthropoda; class Insecta; order Hemiptera; family Reduviidae; genus Triatoma; species Triatoma infestans. The sequence goes on from JAAEAF010005138.1 coordinate 15,261, forward strand.
GGATGTTTTTGTCAAACAGTGTAATAACATAGATTTGCACAGAGCAAATACAGTTGATACACTCAACTGTATATCAACTGTATTTGCTTTCTGCCAAGTCCATGTTATTACACTGTTTGACAGAAACATCTTGATGATGTGCGAACGCCCGAAACCGATCGATGACCACAAAAAAAAAGCAGGCTATCACGGAAAATGTCTCTAATAAAATACGGGTATATTGAAATGGCACACAACAGGAAAATACTAATAAATATCACCTCTCCAACCACAATAAAATTTTAAATGTATTTCCTCAGTAAAATACGTCAAATAAACTAGGTACCTCATCTTACAATTAATTGATGATATATCAAGTTTATAATGGAAATCGTTTGCGCCATTTTCGAGAGAAAACTGCAAAAAAATAAATAGAAAATCTCAGAGGACCTCAAAACGGATATTTCCGGTGAAAACTCCATATCGAAAATTTGACACGATTACAATACTTCCTCTTACTAGGAGAGTAAAGAGAAAGTAAAAATTATTTAATGAAATGGTATATCCGGTCAATCGATTTTGACGAAAACTTTATTGTCACTGTAAGGGTGTCGTGAGATGTTGGTTGTTGATGATGATAGATAAACACCTTAAGATTGGTTTAAAATATATAATTGATATGTGTATATATATAACTGACTGCCAGGGACTTTACACTTTAGAATTTAGAACTGAACTGAACTGACAGAATGACGTGGCTAAAATGATATGTACGGAATGTGAATCAACAGAATGATGTCTGATGTGTAAGACTGAATTGAACAGAATCGATCTTTGACTGTCTCTCTCATATATATATATATCCACTGGCCGAGCCTCTCCTCTCTGTGCGAGAGGGGCTGTTTCTTTCCGCTAGAGTGGATGAGTGGTGGGGGTTCAATACACCTACAGTCACGTCATCTGTTAGTGCCTAGAAGAAAGAAAAAAAAACAACACCAAATTTAATTTTTCTGCTAGTTTTTGTTTTTTGTTTTTGTATTATGCTGACAAAATTATGGGGAGGGGGGCCCTAGAGCTCAAAACATGTATTTCCGGTGAAAACTCAATTTCTAAGAGATATTAAAAAAAATAATAATAATAAAAATTATTCATTATCTTTTAGTGAACTATTTTGAAAATATTATTAAAATATTTTTTTTTTATAGACCAAAGGAAAAAAATTTGTTATTATAATAATATATAGATGGCTCTACGTGTATGTTATTAGAGCTAATTTACTATTAGAAGCAATATGATGATGTAACTAGGATCCTTTACATAGAATATGGTAATCATATAAAGTGCTTTTTAAAAAGGATAACCAAAGAGATTGCGCTGCTCTTACCTTCTTCTCTATTCTCATCTAATTTAACTGTTTCTTTAGACTTTCTACAGAAGTGGCAATCTTTATTCTTCAGGAAGGAATTAGATTTTTTCTAAATTATAAATATAAAAAGTTATTTTTTTTTTTAACCAATGTAGGGCAAAGGAAATTAATGATTACCAATTTTGATTGATAAAACTTTAAAAAAAATGTATATTACAAGAAGTCATGTAATTTGGAAGGGTTAAATGTATTTTACTTGATCAGAAAACATAATCAGAAAATTTCTTTTTTCTTTTTTTTTTTTTTTTAATTAATTATTCGGGGAAACGTTGGAAAAATTTGTGATAATATAAAGCATCTTACATCAATACTTCACATTGACATACGACAATACAAAGAGAAATGTGAGTTTAATATATAGTAGCCTTGAGAAAAAAAATCGATTGGTTCCTAATGTGACCTTGGAAAGTACTAAATGTGGATTCAACTTTTCCAACGAAAAGTATATGAAGAATTCGAAGTAAACATGGGACCCTATGATGTAGGATTTTCATTCCAATCGCCAATTTTATTCCGTTGCATTTATACAATTTTTTTCCCATTTCAAATCAGCCAATTTTTTCCCTTTCTCTTATTATCCTCTTATTATAGCATGGCCAATTTTCCAAATTGAGTTTTCACAAAAAAAAAAATACGTATTTGGTGGTTCTGTTTGAGTACCCTCCACCCACCCAACAGTATTCCTCCGCTGAAAGGAATTTTATTATGAAAAAAAACTGCAATATGAAACCAATAATGGTAGCAGCCATCATGAACAGAGGCATGCGCACAGGGCCGTTGAAAGAAATTAGAGATCAAGGCGCATGAAGTGAGTCTTCACGATATTTCCGAAATCAATTTTAGAAAAGTAGCTTTTGTAAAAAACAAAAAAACTAGAGAAAAGAATGGAGGAATGAAACAAGTTGAAGAGATTTTCGGCGATATATATCAAATATTAGAGGACAGAAAAGAATTACATTTACAGATAGACTACAAAATGAATATAGATACTAGCAGGAAATTGGGAGAGTTCAACAATACTTACATAGATTTCAATATAATAGACAATCCCATATTTTACTTGTGATAATAACATGACCATACAAAATTGGGACCATCTATTTGATGGCTATCCATTACTTCTTAATGTATATTTGATAACAAAGACAGGATACCATTCGCCATTATAAAGAAGATTTCCACTATACACCTAATATTATGCAATTTTTGTTAAAAAAAATTGAAGTATATATTTCTTTAATTAAATTTCTGTTGTATCAATAAAAACTAAATATGTTATACTTTGTGTGTGTGTGTGTGTGTGTGTGTGTGTGTGTGTGTGTGGTACTTGTGTGTGGTTTTTGAACGAAATATCTTAAGGTTTTAGTCAATTTATATCAACCACAAGTGCAATGAAATGAAAGTATTTTTCCTACAGTTTTGCACAATTTTATCAAGAGTAGCTAACTGACGATTTTCTTTAAACTACACAGATCTGCACAGATAAATGCCTATCACTTTTATTTGTAGCATGCTGGATGGGATCCAAAGGCAAGCATGTCTGGGTTCCATGGGGGGCCATGAATACCACCCCGACTACGGCGTTGTAAGTCCTCCTCAATTGGCCACCACTACACATCCTCGTTCAAGGTGAAGCCAGAATGGGAATACATAGGCTCTTGCAGAGGCCGCCTCCCATCACCTCTAGGCACGATCGTAATAACCAGAGGTTGATTGAGGAAATCAAGCTGACCGTCTTCTTGGAATGCCAACTGATAGGATGGTTCCTAGGTATCAGTTCGAAAGAAACTTCCAAATTGTTATACCGAGCAGAGATGAATGGGACTGTGGTCCCCCAAAACTCCGACTGGGGACGAGCCGGGGTCTATGGGGGCAGGCCTAAAGTTAAGATTAAGGCCAGCCTAGGGAAGTACGCCACAGTCTTTCAGGCTGAAGTCGTGGCGTTACAACTCTGCGCTAGGGAGATTATGAGGCAAGGCATTGTGGTTAGAAAAGTGGTCATATATTCCGATAGTCAGACAGCCCTGAAGGCATTTTCTTCACACCAAATAGTCTCAAGACTGGTGTGGGATAGCCTATTTGTCCTAACCGAGGTGGGTACTCGGAACAAATTGACACTCGCCTGGGTGCCGGGACATACGGGGTTTCTGGGCAATGAAAGGGCGGATGCCCTAGCGAGGGAGGGTTCGCAGGATACCTTTATAGGCCCTGAACCCTTCAGCGGCTTGTCCAGGAGCCTTATTCAAATTTCTATCAAAGGTTGGATAGAAGAACAGCGTCTGCTTTGGTGGTAGAGAACACCAGGACAGAGGTAGGCAAAGCTCTTTATCAAAAGACATTTGCCTAAGCCTTAACCATTTACCTAATATGGCTAAGTGTGGGTTTACTAACAGGGTATTGTAGGCTGAACAGTCACATGCACCATCTACAACTTGCAGATAGTGCGGTATGCCGATTCTGCAAGGCAGAGGAAGAAACCCCGGGCGCACATCCTCTGTGAATGAGCCGGCCTGGCGAGGACAAGGTTTCTTCAATTGGGGACAGGGAATCCCGAAGCTATAAGCTTCATGACGGAGCCGCTCTCAGCTTTGCTAGGACTAATTAGGAGGGCAAAGCTGGGGGCTTTGCTATAATTTAAGAGGATCTACCATAGACCTCGTCTTGTAGGTCGCAGTAGAATGAGGCTCGTCCCCCCCCCCGTCATTAATCTAATCTAATCTATTTGTAGCATTTTCCAAAAAAATTAATTTTGGAAATCCCGGTGAGGGGGAGCAGCAACGTTAAGCTTTCCCGTATAGTTTCATTTCAATATACCATTATTATTTCAAGTTACCATTATTTAATGTTGCTATAATTCCAAATTTGAAAAAAGATTGGTTAACCAGAAGTGCGGGTTTACAGAAGGTTTTTTTTTTTTAAATTGATTCTGGGAATCCTACGGAATTTGTGGCGTTAAATTATTGGCAAATATTATTTGATTTGTTGGCGGTATCTACTGGACTATACAGGAATCATATTTCTACTATCTGTCTTGGTAATTACTTATTTGTGCTTCTTTCGAATTGATAGTTACTTTCTATTTATTCAGGCCATCTGAAGACAGCCTAAATAAGATTGCAATTATGGATGAACGGCTTGCCTGTTATTCTATTCTTATTGCAAACAGTAAAACTACGATGTACATCTTCCTGCTGAAAGATATTGTTATTTTATAGAAGTAAATAAATTAATAAATGAGAAAGAATCGAATAGGGCAACATTTTTGTATAAAATTAATAAATAGAAAATCTGAATAAGAAACACTTAGCTACTTAACACTATTTATACACTTGTATTATTACAACTAAATATTAATGTAGCATGCATCAATTAGGATACGAATTAGTGTATAAGGGTTGCAGGATCGTTGGTTAAAGTAGTGAAACCCAGAAAGACCTTTTACTAAGTGTAGTTAGGGCAGCCACCCACTTAGATATATCACACGGTCGTTAGGTACTGAACGAAATTGAGTACACCACCGTCTAACAGCAACACCCAGCGGTATGGCAGCATCAAGCCCTTGCCTTGCCACTTATAATACCTAGGACTTGCGGGCATCACTTCACCCTCTTATATGCCTTCATATATTATGCATCCCAAATAGATTTAATATGGAGATTTAATGGCACCCAACGGTTTTACCTAATCAGCGCCAGGAGCGTTCTATTCTACTCCCAAGTGTTTCTCAACTGGCAAATCATTTTCATTACAAAATGATATATATTTAATCACTATACGTTATTATAATATAATTTTTGTAAACATTTCACTTTGTCTGAAATATTAATTCAAATCTGGAATCCCCTTGTACCCATTATACCTTACTACACACTAAAACTGTAATTAAAATCAATCAATATTATTCTAAAATTTATTACACTGGAAAAAGAAGAGTTCTGTAAATATGCGATCTGTTAAAAGTTCCATACTTTTGGCGCAACACCCCATCATGAAAGGGTAACGCTTGCGAAGCGGCGATTTTGATGAAGCGGCTTGTAGATTCCTATTTGCACGATTCCTACCGTCTTCGCTACTAACCTAGATTCGCCACTTACTGCAATTCCTCACTTTGTCTCAATCGATGCTACGTCAAAACTATATTAAAAATTCGCGTAGTTAAATTAAATATGACATACGTTATTAGATGAATATAAATTATTTTATATATGAATTCTTTTAAGTATTTTATATAGATGAATAAAAAATATTACACGAGTGCAGAAAAAATACATTCTTAGTGTTTTACATCTTATTTTTTAATTTACCTATAAATTAAAAACCAATTTAATGAGATAGAAGAAAAAAATTAATAACCAACACTTGAGTAAAGTATTTTTATACTCGCATCATATGAATTTGCTTCCGGTAGAATACAATCCCTATTACACACACCCAATATTTTTAACGCTGGGATGCTATTGATATGTGTACATAAAGATGGAAAAGAAACAAAATTCCTAGAAATTTCCATTTTGCTTTTTTGGATAATCTTCTTTATAAACAAATTAAGGGGTTCCTAAAGACGAAATGGTTTCCTCCCGAGCTGCTTTGCAGTAACTGAACGTCCTCAGTTGCGTTATCTTTGCAGTAACCTTGCAGTCACAATAAGTAGAATTTCATACCCTCAGGAATTTTAAGTGTTCCTCCCACATGGCTACATGGCGTCAAAACTAAATATTACTATCAGACTCGGTGGCTTTGGGCTGATAACTCATTCTCATTAAAGATAATTATCAGAAGGACAAACGATAGAAGAGCTGGTCGGATAATATCGGCAACGACTCGGCAGCCTCTACACTGCAACAGCGATAGAAGAGGATAGATTAAAAAGATGATAAACAATTATTAAGCTAGCGAAGGGATAGTTATTTGCAATCTACAAGAGTTAGTGTCCTCGCCTAGAAAAAAAAAAAAAAACCTTGTCAACAACTATGAAGATACCCTGAACTTTCAGTTGCCGATTTTTATTGTGAAACATGTGGTTAGCACACTATGGGGCAGAAGCAGTCCAAGATTTTAGAGTCCTTTAATGATTCGCACAATCTATTTACTTGGAAAAACAAATACATAGTATCCACATTTACATAGTATGGTTTCACTGAGGAACTACAGGAAATGTAGCCAGAAGATGAGATACCATTTCATCTTCAAGGAAGAGAGTGAACACTATTCACAAACAATTCAAAAAATTTGGCGCCTGTAACTTGGTGCAGTATACAGGATCGGAAATTTCCCTTACCTCAGCCCTGGCATTTTTTAATGAAACAGGGCTGATATGAGCTTTCTTAAAGAGTGGGGCACAATGGACCCATTGGTGGCCTAAGTGCTGAATACACTTAGGGAGGCTTAGAGTTCCAGAATACATTGATTAGATGTTGTTTAGTAAGTTGCGTTTTAGGTCGCCATGATTCTGCACGCATTGCCAGGATCTTTTGGTTACTCGATGAAAATAGCCGCTTGGCTGCGCAGAGGCATCATTTCCTAGTACGTTAACAAAACTGTCATATTAAACGTAGTATGTATTTGTGATGGATGCAAGAAACATAGAAATATATTAATTTATAAAAAAATAAAAAATATCAAGATATGTGACAATTCCCTTGCAAAAAGGTACACGCAGGTAGAAGAGTACAGTTATTAAAAGTTGATCAACCTTAATAGCATTATATACTTCCCCCTTCTCCTCACAGGGGAGGAACTGAAGGGGGAAGTTTACAAGACAGATTTGTTGTAGACACCAAGGAGAACGCATCAGGACTGTGCCAGTTATAAGTTAAAACATAAGAGTTTAGCATTTTATCTAGATAAATAATTGATTTATACATAATCGCTGTGATATTATAAAACTATTTAAATTCACTTAGAGAATATATTTATTTAAAAAATAGTGGTGATTTCTTGATTATTACTAATACTTCTCTCTTAACTATATATACATACAAGCCCTTTTACAACACCGCTCGTGCCACTACAAATACACATCACCATTACATTACATATTCCAGTTTTTAAAAAGAGTTTATCGTCTTTATGTGATCTTAGAACTTTAGAAAAAGTAGACAAGATAAACTGAAACAAAAACTTACATTTGCTTTACTTAGAATTTTATATGTAAACATCACATTTAAATATTTAAATAATTAATAATAATAGTAACGACAGACATATAACTGTAAAGCCATATAATTGTGATTAAACTATAACAAAAGACATACTGGCAAGGTTTCCTATTTTGGTGGATAGATGGAACTGTTACTAATGTTTATTGAAGTGGAAGAAGAGCGGTGGTAAGGAGGATATTTCCTCTATTGTTTATGATAGTTAATGGACTATTTGATTCTGCAGTTACATGTATATATATATATATATACATATATATATTTCGAACTGTGTTACTATTATGTATATATATAGTGTCTGTAACACCTCATCCGGGACACTACCCAAGGCAATACAACATAATTTATCGCTATCGATAACCTCACTACACTATTCTAACATAACTATAGATTCGATTGCATAACTATTAAACAACGAATATTCATTTCTTGCAAATTTATTGTCAGAAATTAAACATTTGTGAATTACAGGTATATACATTAAATATTGAAATTATATTAAGATTTAGCTAAATAGATATATTGTTATTGTTTAATTAAATTTCCTTTTAATCTTTGCGCTTACTCAGTTTCCAATAACATAATATATATCATATCATAACATAATATTGGGTAGAAATTTTGAAAAAATAAACATAAACATCATTTATAAGTAATTTAGGATACTTGAATATGTGGATGGGTCTGTAATAGATCCATCTGTAGTAGATCTGTAATAGATCTCATAGATTCAAAACTGAACTGGACAGATCAAGTTAATAATGTCATGGGTAAAGTGTCTCGTGGAATCTATGTCTTACGAAAATTAAGAATGTCGGTTGACTTGGAAGCTTTAAAGTTGGCATATTTTGCGTATGTTCATAGCCATTTGTGCTATGCTACTATAATTTGGGGTAATGCTGCCGAATGCAAAAAAATACTTAGGTTACAAAAGAAGGCAATTAATTAGAGTTATTTTGGGTTTAGACTCGAAAGTACCTTGTCGTTCTTGGTTTAAGAAATTGAATATAATGACACTACCAGCATATTTATTTTCCAATGCCTCGTCTACGTAAAGTGCAATGAAGGCCAATTTATAAGTTTTTCGCAAGTTCATGACCATTTCACCAGAAGGCGCAATGATCTTGTTCAGAGTAGAAACAGGTTGACAAAAGTTCGTAGCAGCTTCCATAGTTTGTCCATCTCGCTATATAATTATTTACCAGCGAATATAAAAAATAAGAATTTGAAGTGTTTCAAAGCTAGTGTTAAAAAACTGTTATTAGCTCACCCGCTGTATGAGATACATGAATATTTTAAAATTAAGTTTTTATCTTGACAATTTTGTGAATTTAAATTATATTTAAGATTAAAGATACAGGAATTTTTTGAAATTAAGTTTTGCCTTGACAATTATGTGATTTTAAATTATATTATACTTGACCTTGCCAATAAGGATGTATTGATCTTTTTTTCTGGCAAATAAATAAATAAATAAATAATGCTGGATAAAAATCTGATATTTTATCCGTCGTAGCATGCATAATTATATTGTTCCTGACCGGTTTTGGATTTTCATCCATCGTCAGAACAAATTCACCAAATTCGTATAAAGAGTTCCTTTGTGATTAACGCGATGTTTCTGTTACACTCACGCTTGTTGGTTTGTTGCTTGTGTATATGTGTGGGTGGTTATAAGGTTATGTTACTATGTGTGTTACTATATGTGTGTTTATTAACACATATTTTCTTGTATTAATCTTGCATGCATTTCACATTTATTTATTATTTGTACAAGCTCTTAACTGTTCATAAACTTTGCATTACCTTTCTTTAAACTTTATCAGTACAGTATACTCTTGAAATTTCTTATCGCCTCACCCACCCTAATAAAAATGACTTGATAAAACACAAGAGCATACATAACATCACTATTAAAATTTAGTTATAAAGTATCCTTCAAAACATGCTATTTATTATACACTATTTCTAATGAATTATCATAATTTATAATAATTCCATTTTTGTCATTAAAAAAACACACACACACACACCACACACATAGTAACATAATCTTATAACTTCCCGCACATATATACAACCAACAAACTAAAAAGTGTGAGTGGGACAGAAACTTTATGGTGAAGTGAACTCTATATACGAACTTGGTGATTTTGGTCTGACGATGGATGAAAATCGATGAAAACCGATCAGAAACAAAAGGAATATGCATGCTATGACGGACGACATTTTAATTTTTCACGGCAAAACATTTCATGAACCCTTATCATCCGTTGGCTCAGCATTTCTATCATCTTGTCCCTTATCATCCGTTGGCTCAGCATTTCTTTCCATTACCCATTTTCCACTCTACCATACAGTATCATTACAAGTGTAAAGTGCCTTCTTATTTCATCAACCAGACAAATTCTCTCCACCTAGCTCATCCGTTACAAATACCAGATAATTTAGGATATTCCATTAAAACCAATTTCTATTATTTTCTCTTGCTGCTGGGTCAAAAATTTTCGACAACTTGAATGCTCACGTTTTGACGTTTACTGAGTGGTTTTTAGATATTGGTTCGTCAATGACTAACATGAAGTTAAAAAAACAAGAAAGTTAACCGATATTTTAAACATGTGGAATTGTAGCAATGCCTCTTACGTATGTATATTAATATTGCAAAACCATATAACGTACTGAAATTTACTTTAGAAGAAAGCTATATTTTTCTTTGTCTCTTTTTTTTTTTGGAGGGGGGAGGGCATTAGCTTCTAAGCTATTTCTGCCATGCATTTATATATTGATTAATATCCAACATAGTCAAAACTGTCAGACCCATGATCTAGCCTCAGTCCCATTAACTTCCTTCATACTATCTTCAGATCCTACATATTTCTTACATTTTCAACTTTTCTACTTACAACTAGATTACCGATTCATACCAGTAAATACATCCATACAAGCTTACATACCAATAAATACTCGCATTCCAATAAATACATTCATTCTAAACACAATCATTTCACGCCTAAAATAACATCGGGTGGAGTACTCAATATTCCTCGCACCTCTTTTGAATTATTTACACTATTTACACCACAATTATTCTCTCATTCGCAAAGGTGCCGGCTTGGGGCCTATTCCGGCTCAGATCCTCCCCCTCCAAGAAAAGGTAGCTCTCAAAATTAAAGCAGTACAGGAAGACTTTCTACAAGACCAAAAGTTGCTTAAAGAAGGAAGCTTAAAGCTAATTTTTCCCGGGAAAATGTATCAAATAAAAGTGATAGGTCTAGACTCGAGATTGTATATGCAAAGATTTTATTGTATTCAGGGTCCCTCAAAACAAGTTTTTTTCAAAACATTCAAGTTTTTTTCTGATAAAAATTTAATTTCGAAAATTTGGCATGTTCGCAATAACTTTCTCTTATTAGGGGAAAGAGAAAGTAATAATAATAATAATTTTCGATTTTTGGGTTCAATTTTCTCGAAAACAGTTTTTAACCGTATCATTCGAAATATCTTCCGGTGAAATAATTTTTTTGTAAGTTTCGAGGAAACGGCTTCGTAAAGGTGTTCTTTAAAATTGCTATCTCGATGTAGTGTACACATCTACCACTTAATTAGTGGTATACGAGGTGGTAAATTAAGTAATGAGCCTGATTTTTTATCTTTTTTTTATTCAAATAAAATTACAATTCAATATTGTCCCCTTCAAAGTAACTACCTTGGGAAGCCACACAACGCTGAAGACGATTCTTCCATTCGTCATAGCAGTGCTGGAACTCGGATACTGGAATAGACTTCAGTTGGTCGGTTACGGCTGTTTGAATATTCTCCAATGTTCCAAAATGACGTCCCTTGAGGTGATTTTTCAATTTGGGGAACAAAAAAAAGTCACGGACTCAAGTCGGGTGAATAAGGAGGCTGAGGAGCCACAGGAATGTTATTACTGGCCAAATACTCATTAATTTTTGTGAAAGATTTTTCGGAACCATTTTTGCACAAATTTTTCTCATCCCCAATTCATTAGTCAAAATTTGATGAACGGTTGTGTGAGTCAAATTCAACTCTTCGCCGATCATTCGGACTGTCAAACGACGATCTGAACGCACGAGATCGCGGATTCTGCCAACATTTTCGTCGGTTCTTGAAGATGAAGGCCTTCCGCTGCGAGGCTCGTCTTCAATTGATTCCCTTCCTTCTGCAAACGACTTAAACCACCTAAAAACCTGTGCTCTCGACAAAACATTGTCTCCATAGGCCTGGCACAGTTTTTCAAACGTTTCCGTTGCACTGTGCCCAAGTCTGAAGCAAAACCTGATAGCACAACGTTGCTCGTAATTGATGTCACTCATTTTTAAAACGCACTGAAAAAAACCTTGCTCACAAAAAAGTCACTACGGACAGTGCAACAACTCTAGCATTTTCAAATTTGCACTGGACGTGTATCAGATGTTTACTTGCCCTACCACGCATGCGCCGCGTCTTCAGTATTGCCAGATCGAACACTAGAAAATCAGTCTCATTACTTAATTTACACACCTCGTACGTTGCTTATAGTATGTATTTTAAGCATGTCTGGTGCCAGGAGGGGCAAGTGTAGGGTATAGTTTTCTGCAATTCCCAAGTATTCTCTAAAACAGCTCGCATTTAACATCACGGTAAACAGACACGCGTTTAAATAGTTTTTTTTCCAGTAAAATGTAAATGTAATCTAGGTGGGCTATTTGGGACTGGCTGAGACATATTAGGCTTCTTAAACTAATCAAACAGTTTAATAGGGGGGGATGTAAGAGAAATTCTGCCCAATAATTTACGTATAATCAAATTCAGTTAACCACTTTGTCTTAAGAACCAACATGTTGTAAGTTAGTTTTCCCACTTCTTATATTTTTGTCAGGATTAAACGTTTTGTAAAAAAAAAAATAAAATAAAATCTATCTTTGATGAAATTAGTTATTGTTATTGTTATTATTGTTACCATCGATGGCAAGAATCGATTGCGGTCTACAACCTTTAATGCACTTGTGAACCTCCCAGTTTTTAGTGTTCAAGTGAATGTGTGTATGCTTAAGTCTTTAGAGTTAATTGTCTTAATAAAACCAAATACAAGTATTTTTGCAACAAAACTTTTTGTTCGTTTTAGCCCTACTCTAACAGGTAATGGACCCAGGCAAGAAGAAATAAATAAAGTGTTTTCTTTTATTTCTATTTACGTTGATTCTGCAGTTTTTTAAGATTAAGTAAACGTCTTCCACTTATCTCTAAAATTATTTTGAAAATCATAAAAATTAGTGGAAACAATATAATACGTATGGAGATGCTTGGAAAGGACAATTACGGATGGAAGCGCTCCTCCTTATTAAGAACAATGTTTGGGAAGTATGTTTCAGGTATCAAAACACGTCCTGAAACAAAAGAGGATTTAGAGAGAGATGGATGATTGGTGACCAGAAAGCTAAGGCTGAAATAATTCTTAATATTTCACCATCTGCATTAAAGCCAATAAAAGGATGCATTACTTCCAAACATGTATGGGACAAATTAAAATCAATTTACCATGTCCAAAGGGCCGGCAAAAAAAGCAACACTTCTTAAAAAGACTCTTAACGAGCCCGGTTGATAATGCACTTTATACGTATATACGTACATTTTTTGATACTGTAGATAAACTTAATGATATGGATATAGATATAAACAACGATTTGCTCTCTATCATACTTCTTAATAGTTTATCTGACGATTATGATAGTTTCAGAATTGCTATAGAGTCTGGAGATGAGCTGCCAACTCCTGAAATTCTCAAATAAAAATCATTTGAAGAGAGGGAAGCCAGGAGAAGCAGGAGGTTCAAATACAGAAAACAACGAAGCTTTTCTTACTCAAAGAAAGCAACGATACCCGCTGTAGGGGTAGTGAACCCCCACCACTCATCCACTCTAGCGGAGAGAAACAGCCCCTCTCGCACAGAGAGGAGAGGTTCGGCCAGTGGATATATATATATGAGAGAGAGACAGTCAAGGATAATTCTGTTCAATTCAGTCTTACACATCAGACATCATTCTGTTGATTCACACTCCGTACATATCATTTTAGCCACGTCAGTCTGTCAGTTCAGTTCAGTTCCTAATTCTAAAGTGTAAAGTCCCTGGCAGTCAGTTATATATATACACATATCAATTATATATCTTAAACCAATCTTAAGGTGTTTATCTATCATCATCAACAACCAACATCTCCTCACAACACCCTTACACCCACTACAAAATACACAACATGGTTCACAGGTACCGTAAAACGAAATTGAACTTTAAACAAAGAAAATGACATCAATATCAAATGAAGCTATTAAAAATTATTATTATTATTATTATTATTATTATTATCATTATTTATTGTTTCCGCTTTTAGTTATTTTATGTCAAATTAGTTTTTTTAAAAATAGTTTTAATCTTTCCACTTCTGTTATCAATAATCTGTACTAAGTAAACTATAAACAAAACTAATCCTTTTAATCGAAAGTATCATAAAAATTACTTTAAAACAGATATGTAAAAAATGGAGAATAATTATATAATTTGTTCTTCAAAACAAAAAATTACCAACAAAAAAAAAATTACTTAGTTAGGTCAACTATTTAAAGAATGCATTATTATCATTTATATTGTTTTATGATTTTTATATTGTAATATTGCTACAATGCAACCAATCAAACTACAAAATTCTTTTTTTTTTCCATTTTTCAAACATTCTATATTTCAGGTGGAGGGGGGACAGGCAGGTATATTATAAAAATGGAAAACACACACACACACACACACACACACATTTATATATTTATATTTATATTTAATATTCAATATATCCAGCTGTCAGATACAGGCATCGTGTAATTTACATGTTGCATGTCAGTGTATGATAGATGTTAGGATTTCTTGATTTGAAATAAATATTCTTTTTTATTTATATATTTATTTTGTATATATATTTTTTTTTTTTTTGCAATTCATATTTGGGCAATATATTTATTATTAAGAAATTATTTATTTTTTATATATTGGTATAAAAATATTTAATAATGGGCCATTTTCATAAAAGTTATTAATAATATCTTTAAAACAATCAAATCAGCAAAATAGTGAACAATGAATAGTGATGTGAAAGCTGTTTCAAACCAAATTAAAGATGAGGAGGTAGGATGTTCAAAGAATCATGAATAGGATTAAAGGCATTTAAGAAATAGCTAGTCTGTAATTTTTCCATCAATGAAAGAAGGCTTACAGGACGGTTAAGAGATTATAAGGTGATAGCAATAAAACGAAATTGAACTTTAAACAAAGAAAATGACATCAATATCAAATGAAGCTATTAAAAATTATTATTATTATTTATACATTCATCTATATTAATACCTTTCCATCTTTCCCTATTGGAGGGTACAAATCCAATTTTCCCCGATGACCAACCAGCTTGGAAAGTGCCGTTGTTATACAATCTTTCCTTTCTTCTGTAACTAGCAGTTTACATTCCTGTCTGATTCTGGAAATCAGTAATCCCTGCTTCTTTTTTAATCTCATCTACCAGTATTTTGTTCTACCTTTTACTCCTTCTCCGCTTATCTAAAGCAGCCCATCCTGTTTTTAATAGTTGACCACTTTATTGGCTATGCTTCTTGTAACATCGCCAAACCATACCGCTTCAGCTTGTGAATTGTGTATATGCAGCATCCTTCACCCCGGTTTCTACTCATTACATTCCTTATCTTATCGTTGCTTTTAATGGATTCCTCTCTTTATAGAACGCTGCCAGACATTTATTTTTTTCAAGCGATTTAATCACTGACCAGTTTCAGCAACCATAAATTAAGCACCGGTAAGATGCAACTATTAAAAACTATAGTTTTTACTTTAACTTCTTTTTATTGTAGGGGGGGGGGATTAAGTATTTACAATTACATAAATGAATATGTAACAAGTAAATATGCTAGAAGATATGAATATTAATGTGATGGTCATGAATGGAAGTAATCCAGTACCAATCCAGTTGCAGGGGAGGTAACAACGTTTCAAATCGCCATGCAAGATTTTCTGGAAGTGGTGTTGAGGAAAGGGTTTGTGAAAGTGGTGAAGAGAAGAGAATTTGTGTGAAGATGGAATTTGTTATAATGGGACTTTGTTAAAATGTGGACAAAAGAAATTTTCAAATCTGTATGGTTTGTGTGGCTGGAGACATAAAAAGAAGAATTGAAAATGGATCCAGGGATTTTGGATTATAGGGTTTATATTTTGTTAAAGTTGATACGTTTTGAATGTTTGTAGAGTACTAGTTCTGTACATTTAAGATGGGTGTGCGAGTAGAGAAAGTATAGACTGCCTTTTGTTTTGTAATGTGAGCTTGGCGCTATTGACAAAAGCACTAGCTAGTAGTCAGTCTGAAACGGTTGTTCAAGAAAGTTCGTTTAAGCTGGTGTGTGGGTTCCACGTTATTGCTTGTTTAGGTAAACACCAAGATGACGGAATATAATGGGATAGGAGTGCTGAATAGGTAGACACAGGGTAGAACTTTTTTGTTTAAGGATTGATTTTTTTTTATTCTAGATTTTGTTAACCAAAACTCAAGTGATATAGGGAACGTTGAGCTATTATAGGATTATTATGAGAGAAAGGGATTGTATGTCATCGGTATAAGTAGTGTATGGTTGTGTTAGGGTGCTCGAAGAACAGCAGTATATATATTGTATATAGGATATGTGCCAGGATGCTGCCTTGAAGCACATCAGCTAGGATGGGATAAATAGGGAAGTGGATGAATCTTGGATGACTTGATAGGAACGATCGGATAGGTAAGATTTCAGACTATGATAGTACATACTTATTTGAATATCCTTAAGTTTCCAAAAAAAACCTTCATGCTAGGCTCAGTAATGTGAAAGTCTTAATGTCTTTCAATTTTGTTTCAGCAATACGCCTGTGGAGTGACTACTCCGAAAATCAAACTAATAATGAAGGATAATTTGAATAGATTCTAATATTGGTAGGAGGCTTAACAGAATATATTTTTCTAATATTTTGCTTATGTATGTTGCTTATGTAGTATGGGAAGAAGGAGCAGATGGTACGGCAAGAAGCCATTTAATTATCAAATCACTTTTCATTATTCCTTTTTTTTAACGACCAATATTTGCTCCAGGCCAAGTCCAATCTTCTTTGGATTTCTTTGTGAAGTACGGTTTTTGTACATACAATTTATACGAGACATTTAGATTCCTCAATATATTCGATGCGAAACTGCAAATCTCCATTTTTTACTCTCTACCATTTGTCATTATTTTAGTTTCATTATCATTTGAAAAAATTCTTATATTTCTTGCATTTTTCTTTTAAATCACCCAACATGGTTCTTAAAAATCTTTGCGCATGACGCTAATGTGAACTTTATCCAAAAATAATATATCTTTATTTAAATATAATTTTTTTCAAAATAAAAAATATAAAAACCACACATAATACATTTTTTTTTCCATTTCTAGTTAGATAATAATCAATTAATTAAAATACCACTAGCACTTCTGAATCGTAGTCCAAATAAATGCAATGTCAAGAATTCTATGCAGCGCCAAGTTTCCATTAGCACTTATAACGAGGGATTCTATTTTATTAAGATTTCTATGCGTTATAATATAATTGTTTAAGATTTTAATCAAATTAAAACTGTTTTATTTAGCTTCTATGATTTTTGTTCTTCATACTCCAATTGTACTGTTCATAATACAAACTGACAGAAGCAAAGGTCAAGTTTGTGGACACAGCTATTTCGGATTCATAAAATCTCATTCCAGAAACAAAAAAAAAACTGAAGATGACATTAAAACTGACATTAAACAATCAAAAAACATAATTAAAATGATTTTTTTTTTTTTTTTTAAGTTCGGAATGAATTTCATGAATTTATAATTTATTTCATCTACTTTGATAACAATTTTTGGACTCTGAGGTGGACCATATCCATCCATATTATGCATTAAACATAACTTCACCATTATTATTATTATTATAAGATGAATATAAGCTTATAAATGTCATATCACGTAGTGGTTGTCATATGTATGACATTTGTTTAATATGACATATAATGTTTAGTTCATATAATATTAATATTGTCTAATAGTGTAGGATTTCTTATCTAGTGATTGACGTTTATACTTTCTTCTACTGCTAACATGTTTTCTCCAGAATTTTCCCATATTTGAGGTCCAATGAATATGAAAAATGGTTATTAGATTAGGTATTAGTTTAATATCCATACGTATATGTGCTCAGTATAACTCAAAATAAGGTAAATCGAAGAAAGTTCAAAGTTTGATAAGTTAGAGCTAACTATACGAATGTATTTATTGGCATGTTTGTATTTATTTGCGTGAACTGAATAGGTTACATCGGTGGATGAATGTTTGAAGCACTAATTACGTAGCCACTTCTATAACGCATAAGCTTAGATGGTTGAATGATAACATATCAATGCTAGAAGATAAAAAAAAAAAGGTTGAGTAAACCCTATCAGTCCTTACTGAATGTTTTTATTTTTATTTATTTTTTTTCCAGTTTTTCGAGATTTCCTTGAAAACGGCTCCAAAGATTTTCTTGAAACCTTTGTAAACTATCTACACACATAAATAATTATCATTTTATTTGACACATTTTTCTGGAAAAATTGATTTTTTTTTTTTTGGAGGTTTTCTGGGAGGGGGAAGGGGACAATAGTAAATTTAAGGTTTACCCACTTAAAGTACCACTTCAGAATTAAAGTATGGCTCTATTATCTATATAATCCTAATACATAGTAAGCATTAGAAAAATTTCAAATATGTGAGAATTCGGTTAACCGAAAGTAATCGACTTTTACAAACTAAGTATTAGCAAATTTTTCTCAATAACATCTATAAAGTTTTTCTTAATAAACTTATAGTAATAATAAAACTACTAATAAACCTAAAAAACTTTGGTTTGAAACATTTAAAAAAAAAAAAAAAAATTAGTGGGGTCTGTGGAATTTTTTTGGCGTTACATTTCAAAATGTTGTTGACACTATATTCTAGACTACAATGTGTTGCTTCATTCAAGTGATACTGCCAAGGGCCTCTAAACAACATTCATGTTAAAGCTCCGGAAAAAGTATCATGAATATCTGAACTGAAATCAACATGAACAACTGAATAAGAGAAGGTCGTTAAATTGTTATGCTAGATTTTAATTTTTTTATTTTTGTTTTGTTTTTTATATTTGATTGAGTGTATTTTTAACAAAAAATAATTATAAATGAGACAAGAAATAATAGTACTATATTTATTTAAAAATATATATTTATTACAAAAAAAAAACAACAGAGCAGTTATTGATACAATGATTCCCTAAGGGCATTTCTATCCCTCTTTCGTTTCGGACACTAACGAAGGGATTTTGCTAGCAATTAAAAAGAAAAAAAATTGTAGAACTAAAACATAGTGCATGTGCGTGTATGTGTATTGCGGTAGGATGAAGATGAAGAGCAGTAAAATAGCAGAAGAGAGGATAACTGGTCAAGGGGATTTGAAAATGAATGTATACGAATGGGGAGGAATATGAGTCAGTGAATGGTTTGGGCAAAAAGAAGGAATGGGCTTGTTAATAACCTTGTGTTTGGTTAGTTTTTTTTTTTTTTTTTAATTATTCCACCGGTCACCCCCTTACAGTAGATTGAGTGGTACAGATTGCATGAGCTTGCGTATTTGAAAATGTCTAAGCGTGGGAGCGTAATTAGTAATGAAAGGAGGGGGGATGGGAATTTAATTGTTATACTCTTTTTTTTTTTTTTTTGTAGTTTCTGAAAAGGAAGAACAAAAGAAATTGATGTAGTTTACTCTGTTCTTTCAATTAAACAACATAGCCTTAGTGACAAAATAACCTTGGTTTTGTCAAAACTTGTCATTATAGAAACAAAATGTGGTTTGAACTCTCAAACGACATCTGGCTGTCTTTATATTAAATGAAAGCCGGCGGAATATATCATGAAAACGGCAAAAGTACATAAACATTTCTGTCGGATAAGGAAGTGCTACTAAGGATGGAAACAGTAAAATTGTTCAAACTGGAACATTTAGATTTAGCCTTATTCCCCATTATGTTATTGGCTACGAAGCAACACCTTGATTCTGTTCACAATAACAACAATTTATCATCTGCACTGTCTCCAGAAGTCCCATATTATCGCCTTCCAACGAAGTTACATATCTGATCTTCTATTGATCCAACTCATTCGGGGAGGTCTATATTTCATGCCCCGAAATTTAATGGTAAAAATATTAAGCTGCTTTAGGTGCATGAACATGTTGGAAATGTCCTTGCCGTTAAATATGCCAGTGAAGCCCCTACATTTTCGGCTGTCTTTGAAAAAATTATAATAACAGCAGCAATAGACCTGAGACTTTCCATAATAAGTCTACTTCTTTACAAAAATGGATGCGCAAGTGGGAATAACTAAATTCAACAATCTAAATTCATGGAGTTCGGCCACATGAAAAGCGGTTATTGCGCCTTTTGCCGCAATATGTCGGTCGTCAACTCATTACATTCTCTGCCAACAAGCAAAAGAGAGTAATTATTATAACTGTCCAGTTGCCTAAGGCGTGGGTATGTGGTGTCACCATCGCCCACCCTTCGGGGTGCAATCAGCATCTGGCTCTCCAAGTTGGGGAATCCCTCACCCCCATCTAATCCAATCCTGATCCTTTCCCCTTGCAGGGTTGCCTATAAGTTACTTGGGTTACTGAAACCCCTGTACTTGAGGCAATGGACAGGAATCTGTAGATGGAATCTGTAGATCCATCGGGCGTGCGATCAGTCACGCTAGCTCGTTAGAGTTGAAACACTGAACTACGAGCGCAAGCCAGTTTCCGAGCCAATTGTTTGC
This sequence comes from Triatoma infestans, assembly GCA_011037195.1. Classification (NCBI taxonomy): domain Eukaryota; kingdom Metazoa; phylum Arthropoda; class Insecta; order Hemiptera; family Reduviidae; genus Triatoma; species Triatoma infestans. The sequence goes on from JAAEAF010005138.1 coordinate 35,754, forward strand.
AATTGAGATAGGATTCGTAGTGGCCGTGTTTTAATGAATAACATCAATGACCGACGTCATGAGTTGAGCGGGAAGAGATTCGCAATATAAATTAAACCCCGGTGCTAGCCCTTAGCTGGAAGCGCATTTGCTGGGTTTACGCGGTTTACCACAGACTGCTAGGGAGTGCCTTCTGTAGCTTCTGGGGTTGGAGTGTGACCACTATGTGGGATCACTCTGCGCGCTAGTTGAGCGTATCTCAACCTGCCCTTAAATGGGCCAAGCGGGGGTGGGGGGTGCTTCGGCACTTCTGCTATGGTCGGGCATCACACTAAAAGTCCTTCCGTGGTAGAGTGACATCCCCTTGTTGTTAAACGATCCCGTTGCTTGCAACGAGAGACCTGTAAACCCCAAGGGGTAGGTACGACCTTTAAAGATCCCCTTCAGTACCAAAAGGAAAAGGGGTAAACGGGAAGAATGTCCAGTTTGCCTGAGCATTCTCGTAGAATTTTGGATCTGATGACAAATGAGCTCTAGCTAGAAAACTGCTCAATCTCATTTTTGTTTATTATCATTTACACTCTTTTCTCTGCCATTGATATTATGACCATTTAATTTGTTACTTTGTGTTACAAATCAATTTCAACAAACTTCAGAGCAATTCTTTTTTACAATTGTAAAAAAGTTACATGTGAAGTATGTATTTCTTTTGTATAAAAATCTTTTTATAATTCGTGTTCAAACTGATTATTGCTTCCAGTAATTCTGTTTTCATTACTTAAATTAATTGTATTATAATTGAAAGACATATTTCGTATTTAAATGTTATATTAAAGAGATGATCTCTAGCAGTTTCATAGTGCGGCCATTGTGCGTGTTCTAGGCCCTTCCAAATCCCACATCTAAGACATGTGGAGAGTTGTGTGGTGGAGAATTACCTATGACTTAAAAAATCCCAGAAATTATAATATTCTAAACACTCACTGCTGGCACTCTAACAATGGTCAACTCCAAGTTATTGTAAATGTAAACTGTATGGAAGAAGAAAATGGAAATATTGTGAATTTAAGAAGATTCAAAAATTGTAGTTTGTACAGCGGACTGAGGCCAATGTTATTCAAAGACAAAGTGGCATGTAAAAGGGAAAAGAAACCGTTAGAGCAAGACAACACACTAGGCAAACACCTTTCTAAAAAGGAAAACACCTCTGGGATAAGCAGTATAATATATTAATAGCGAGTTTTTAACTAGAATCGACTACTATTCAGTATTATAGCGAAAAAAAGTTGTTCGCAAATGTTACAGTGAATATTATTCAGCAAGTTACTCACTAATTTTAGCTTAAGTACTGGTGTTGCGAGAACATTTGTGATTAAAATCAATCTAGCTATAAGAATATTTAAATGCGATAAGATTAGAATTAGAATTAGATTAGAATTTAACGACTACATTATAATTTTGTAAAAGTATCTAAAAATACATTACATTTAATATTATATTAATTGTAAGCAAGTGGTATCATTGAATAAGCGGATTGGGTCCGCAATGCTGGATGACATCTGGTATTTTATCCGTCGTAGCATGCATATTTATATTGTTCCTGACCGATTTCGGATTTTCATTCATCGTCAGAACAAATTCACCAAATTCGTGTAGAGAGTTCATTTCAACGTAATGTTTCTCACACTGAAGTGTGAGCGTAACAGAAATATTACGTTGAAGTGAATTATCTACACGAACTTGGTGAATTTGCTCTGACAATGAATGAAAATCCGAAACTGGTCAGGAACAATACCTATAAATATGCATACTAAGACAGATAAAATACCAGAAGTGGAAATCACAGTCACTATTTCTTAATACATATAGCTAACACCCTTTCAATACTGCTCGCGCTATAAACATACGTACATCCATTCAATACGGCACCAATTACAACATTACAAAAGTTATATGCAAGAAGAGATCACTTACTTTGCAAAAAGTGGGCAGATGTACAAATATCCAATGCTTGGTTAGAAGCATGCTGAAGCCATATAATCTAACTTGCAATTAATATGGCAAAAATTTGGTATAATATTTCAAAATTTGTTTTAATATTTTCTGAAATTTATAATTTAGGTCATAAATATAAATACAAATAAAAGCTTACCTGATGTATATTGTTTTTCTACTTGAATTTCCGGGGAAGGAAAGAAAAAATATAGCCTAAGACCATTTCTAACTTATTTAGAATGAGTGGAAATAAAAGAAAGGTCACAAGATATGAATAAGATATCGTATTCTGTAAAAAAAAATGGAAGATAACAGATAATTGTATAAAAATCCTTTTTTTATTTCCCACTTTTTTTTATTTCACCTTAAAGGTTTTTGGTGCCGCGTAGCACGCTACCTGGTGGTCAAAGTACATCACTGCTTTTTGTCTGCTAACACAGTTAGCCGTTCTTCACTCTACTTAGTGGAGGTTTCCACACTTTTCACCATCCCCGTTCTCTACTACGATCTCTTTCTCACATCTCTAAAACTTCAAAAACAAAACTTCCTCCCGTTCATTGTTCACTGGAAATTCAACCAACTTATATGGCTTGGAAAAAGTTAGAAAATCAAATCAAAATGGTATACAATATTATATTTTTAATAATAAATAAATTTTTAAAACTTTTCACTTTAAAAAAAAATAATAATCTGATGTGAAACACTCACACAACTTTCTCTTACAAAATTATAATTGACAAATTTTATAGTTACTATACTTAAATATAATGAAATTGATCCGTGTTACTATGGAGAAAATTGCGAATATTGAAAAGGATTGTTGAAATTAAATGACAAAAAGTCCTAATATAATATGTATAAAACACTTTATTATATAGTATCAAGCTTTCGGCCTGGGAGCCAGGTCTTTCTCAAGATAAACAACTAGATTAAAACAACATAGCAGGTTACAGGTTAATGATAGGTTATATAACATACTTTAGCAGTGTTGGAAAACATTATTAGTGTTGGAAATCATTATTTCAATTATATACCATATACCAATAATTTCAATAATATGCCATGCCCCTGCTTACCACGCTCCGAACGCCTTTGGAAACAAAGACGCCAATTTGAATGCTGAGTACGATTAGGGTGAACGCCTACCCAGCTCTAGAGGAAATGTTTGTAATGGAAAATTTTAGGGGCGCTAATGACCTTAGTAGTTGATGCGCCCCCCCCCCCCCAAAATAATATGCCATGTATTAATAATTTCAATATGCCATATTATATACAAATTTTTTGAAATAATGACACCGCTTGTTTTTCCAACACTGTTAAAATATGTAATGTTACCTATCATCAAATTGTAACCTGTTATGTTGTTTTAATCTAGTTGTGTTATCTTGAGAATGGACCTGGCTCCCAGATCGAAAGCTCGATACTGTATAATAAAGTATTTTATACATACGAGTATATACCAGGACATTTTGTCATTTAATTTTTCTTATTGAAAAAAATATTCAGTAAAAAGTAAAATTTTCTTGAAACTCAGAATTTGGGCCATCTATTTATTTCTAATTAATTTTGTTTGGAAGGTAGAATTGTATAATCAACACTAAGATAGCACTTTAGAGAAAAAAATAATCTCACCCCTCCTCTAAAAACCCCCTTTAAATGAATTTACCCGGAGAAATGTTACAAATAAACTTTATAGCACTTTATATGTGTAGTTTAAGTACATTGGTCTTAAAGAGAATCGTTAGAAACTATTTTAGACAAAATAGCAATAAACTGCCTTAGGGAATGGATTAGCTCAGTGGTAGGGCGCTGGTGATAGGGATCTCAGTGGGGGAGATCACGGGTTTGAATCCAGTCGTGCTACCCTTAGATTTTCTCTTCCTAGGAGCCCCTACAGCTCATTGTCAGGTGATGGATAGCGCTCTGTCTGTAACGGGAGAACACTGTCCAGAGGCCGGCAATGCACTGAGAAGGCTGCGGGAGCAAATGACCACAGATTTTGACGTGCCTTAAAATTAAAAAAAAGAGCAATAAACTGAAAAATACTTTACAGTAAAAACGCACTTCCGGTCATCTGATTTTTATCAAAGCGTAATTTCAACAAATATATTTACTTCTAATTAATATTATTTAGATGATAGGATTGTGTAATACTCTGAAATAGCATTTTAGAAGAAAAACCCTAACCCCCTTTAAATGAGTTTACCCGTAGAAATGTAACAAATAAAAGTTGTATCTCTTAATATGTGAAAATTAATATGCCAAATTATAAGAAAATCAATCTTGGTGCCATTTTTGAGAAAATCGCAAAACAGTGAAAAAAAAAAAAAAATTCTAAAAAATGTTACTTCCGGTTATATGTGTATATAACTGTCGGATCCCATGGTGATACCCAAATGAAATACCAAGTTTGAACATTCTATGATTTTTCGTTTTTGAGCTCCTATTGTGTTTATATATAGATGATCAGCTCTTTCTCCTTATCTCATGCTGGTTTATCCTATATATATATACTATATATATATATATATAATATATATACACATACAGAGGAACATCGCTAATAACATTTTTTTCCTATTGAGGAGACCTCAACATATGTATTTGTGATTAAAACTCAATTATGAAAATATGTCTTTCTGTTTTTTTGATTTTTTTTTAATTTAAGGCGCGTAAACATCTATGGTCATTGGCGCTCATCGCACTGTCTGCTTCCGGACAGTGTTCTCTCGTCACAGACAACACTGTCCATCATCGGACAGTGAGCTGTAGGGGCACCTAGGAAGAAAAAAATCTGTGGCAGCACAGCTGGACTCGAACCCGGGACCTTTGCGTGGGAGTCCAGTGCGCTAACCACTGAGCTAATCCCTTCCCTATGACAAGTTTACAGTACTTCTTTTTACTACTAAGAGAAAACGTATAAATGACATTTATATTTAATATTAGCATGTTTAATTATTTTGAATTCATTTAAAAAAATAATAGCAAATAATTATGTTATATGCGCCTCGAGGCAATCAAAATTATATAAAGAGAATGAAGCTGAGATATTAACAAACGGAGTTAATTAACAAATTAAATTTATTTATAATTAACTGATGATATTTTAATACCTCTCTAGTATTATATTCATTCAAAAAGAGCAGAACAATGTCTGCTATTCAGGTCCGTCCCCAAGACATCCCCGCTTAACGTAGCCCTTGCAAAACATTCTGACCCTGATTTATGAAAGAATTGTATAGACCCTAATGAACAGAACAACTATATACTTCCGCATTTTCAAATTATATAACGATCCTCCTGGTTACTATAGTTAAGTGGTAATAATTCACCACGTGCCTTAGATATGGAAACTTGGATGCTTTCATTGTTCTTTAGAGGAAAGCATATTTCCTTTACAACCATTGATTAACTGTATATCAAGATTTTTTATAACTTTTACTAGTGAAATCTAAATGAAGTTTGAAGGTATGTTCAGCAGTTATTTAAGGACCGCTCACAAAATACTTCCACTTTCACCAGTTGAACCTGGCGTTGAACTGGAAATATTAAATGAAAACAAGGGAGTCCTTATTACTGGCTCAATATATTGATTTTTGCGGGAAAGCTCGCAGTGACATACCATTCTTTAATATAATGTCAAAAAATTTATAATTTTTTCTTCTATTACTGGTAAGAAGGAAATGTAGATAACGTGTCAAATTTCCGAAACGTTGAACAAACTTTTAAATATAAAAAAGTTTCTTTTCTTTTTGTCTCAGCTAACAAATATTTACTTGTTTGTTTTATTTGTAGTTTTCATTAATGAATTTTATTATGTATGGAATTTTTTTGGGTTTCTTTTAAGATAAATTGATAACACTGCTCAGACAGGCTGGGCCAATGAGTCTGTCTTTATGCATTTGTCTGTTAAGTTTTTTACGCCGTATAAAAATTATTAATAAAGACTTATCTATCTAACCAACCTTAGTGCAAGTAACAGCAAGAGAAGCTCAGCAACCAAAGAGAGCAAGAGAAGCTCAACCACTCTCTCGGATTAGAGTGGGAGAAGCTGTATAAATATAGCGACGGACAGTCCACGGAACTCAGTTAAACACAGTGGAAATTAGTTCAGTACATCCAATCGCCACGTGTCATTCTCTTACCACTCAACCTTAAACATTCATCCATTGTAAAGTCCAGGCACTCTGTGTCTCATTATTAATATATCAGTTAACCAGTGTTAACCAAGAAGAAGACTTTATCAAATAAAACCAATTCTCTCCATCCAACACATCCATTGTAGTGTGCACCTTTACCACCTATGTAACGCCAACTGTCTACGGAACGAGCAAATGGGCTGAAATTTTTAAGCACACTCCCATTAAAAGTGCATCAAGTTCTCACTAAGAGCTACTCAAAATCCTATGTAAGTTATTATATCCTATATTACCGCTCTTTGCTCATTCCCCGACACACAATAATATAATAATTGTAGAGTATGTCGTAATTATAATAATTGTGAATACAAATGCAGTAGAGAATACGATTATTCATTAATCAAGAACCACTATCATTCCGCTCCTATTAATTATAAATTAGTTTATTATTGAAATGATTTTTTTTTTTTTCAGTTGGGCATAACGTCCAACTACCAAATTAGGTGTCGTGGACAGGGCGGAAGCACCCACTTTACTATTAACATTTTTTAAACAAATATAAAATTTAGCAGTTTTATACGCGAGACTCGAACTGGGGACCTCCTACTTACTAGACCACGCTTATAACCACTAGACCAACACCCGCCATTTGTTATTGGAAATATATTTTTAGATTTTCGTTTATTTTAGTAAATATTTTCTCTTTCAAATAAATTTAGATATTTTTTAATGCAATTTACAATAGACAAGTAAATATAAAATTATTAAAAATAAATGTTAATTTATTATTATAAGCCAACGTGTTTTATAGCACTCACACAATAGATAGTCATGCAGAGAGAAAGTATGTGCATGTATTAAAGTGCTATGAACATACACATACACACTCACATACATATATATATATATATACTACTTTATCATCTATATAGTTCTATAATGTTTTGTCAGTTACCATTATTATACAGTATTGTTACTTTTAATTAAATCAACTAATTGACATTGTTATGTTTTCTATGTTATGAACTTGTCTGTTAGTTTCTATTAACAGTTCAATCATTATGCATCTCATTAAATAGTTGCCATATGAGATAAAATTAATACTAGCTAATTGATAATAATGAAAAACCTAATGGTTACACATGATAAACTTTAGACGAACGCCATAATGTTAAGAACTTTTAATAAAAGCGAGGTAAGGAAAAAAAACACCATAATAATTACCTATATGGAGTTATAAAATAGTTTTTTCTATCCATGTTCCCATATAATTTTATATAACAAATTTTTTTAAGTATGGAAATCCAGTCTGTCTACGAAGCTTATCTTTATTTCGTTATCAAAAGCAACGAGCAGTGAAAGTCGGAATGCTGTCGGATTACTTCCTGTCGTTTAAGTGGAAAGGGAATCCCACTATCTTCGATCCAGATCAACGTCGAGTTGGAAACGATATCGTGGACCATAACAACAAATAGCGATGGCACAATTTACAGATTCAACACAATAAATGACATACGCAGATGATTTAGTGTTACTGGTCCGAACAGGCGCTGCAGAAATTGGAGGAGCCTCCTCAAAGAAGCGAAGAACCTCGATCGAATAGAAGGATTTCACCCAGATAAAGGAAAATAAAACAAAGTTTATGATGATCTCTGGTGGAGAAATTATGGAGCGAAGAACTCCTTTAAAACTGGGTGCGATGGCCTTCAATCTCCACCAGCCTCCTAAGTCTAATTAAACAGACAGGACAGGAGAAGATACTGTAACTTGTGCCTTCAAGATTCTTCCAGTAGTCTCTCTTCAGAATCCTAAGTTTAATTAAATGATAAGACTCGAAAGGGTACTTTAAGTTAATGGTGCCACAATAGATCCATAATGTAGCGTAGGATTGATAGCCACCCTCCACAGAATTTAATCCAATCTAATGGCCTTATAATATCAAGGTGCGACTACAACACCTACGCGAGTCTGACAACATATACATAAGCCCTTAGAGAAGTTAATGGTATTCCAAAAATAACTCTTGTTTTTGCCGAATCCTCTAGTATAAATATATCAAATTTTCTTGACGAAAATTTGAAATAATTGATAATTCTATCTATCGGGGTCATTATATAGTGTTGACCTTACATTTTGTGATATATCATGTATGTCACTAACATATTTATGGATAGGAAACATACATGTACTGACGTAGATAATGGTGATGCCCTAGTAAACTAGCAGTGGATATAATATAATAACAGTTATATTATTACAGACGCTATAAACCAATAGCATTTCAGTTTTAGAGTTTGTAAATGTACACAGTTTGCGTTCAAAACTCACACAAATACACGCACAAAATACAGAAAACAACGTGCATACATACATACATGAATCAGAAACTGGGAGTGAGAAGGAGTGCGCGAGAAGCTGCCCCCCTCCCCTTACTGTTGTATCACGAGCGAGACAGAGATATCTGTCGCTGTCATTCTGACATAGAATATCTCTCCATTAACACTAACTGTTACACCCACTACTTCGCCGCAACCTCCTGCCATACCATTAGAGTACCATTCGACCATTATGACATTGTTTCTACCATTGCGGCCAATGGACATTGCATTCTAGGTCAAAATCATCAACATAACAACTACAAAACGACACATATCCATATCCCTATACCCACTCATCCGAATTTTATATACATAAATGTAACATATTCACTTCAAACTGCGAGCTAAATAAAACAAAAAAATTGCAAAATTATGTCATTCAAAATGAGGAAAGTTGCTAGGAAATTGACATTTATTTCCCATTAATGTGTCAAATGCCCGAGCCATTCCTGCCATCTTGCCTGAAAGTGGAATAGTAAGGGGTAGCAAAAAGAAAAAAAGGTATGAGTAACACCTGTAACGTACAGTGGAAAATTAAATGACCACATTCAACACGGAAGGGCGTGGGGTAGAAAATTTATGGGTTTTCTCTCTCACAGGAAATAATCGCTATTTTTTGATTACCCATGACATTATCAAGAAATTCAAAATGATGTCCCGTACATAAATGAGGGTCATTCAGAGGGATTCGTAAAGAAACAGACGAAATTCCCGGCGCGTATATCACGTGGAGACACGGTGTGCTTCATGCAGATTTCATGTTCAGCATAAAAAATTCTGCGCACTGATACTGGCTCTGTGCAAATCTGTATTATCGCATTGTTTTAACAAAACTTCCTCATGAGGGGCAAACGCCCGAAATCGGCCAATGATCACAAAAGAATATAGGCTATCACGGAAGATAACTCTGATGCTTCCCAGCTCTGCGGACCCCAACCATAACAGGAACCTACTCAATTTGCTTAAGTGATTCTTCACGTATCAAAAGCAAGGACGAAACTGAATCAATGCAAACAAAGAAAATTATATTATTCAACATTACAAAAGCTATTTCAAACGTAATTCCTTTAATATCTTTTTATTGACCATGGATAAATTTTACTTTAATTATTACTGTAAGAGGACGTATTGCGAGCTCGTCAAATTCGAAATTAGATTTTTAATGGAAATATGGAGATTTTCTAGGTTTTGAGGATTCTTTGAGTATGAAAAAATGTATTTTTTCCGAATGGACTATATGTGCACAGTATGTATGAATGGTGTATGCTTGTATGTTCGGTTTATTCAAAGTATTTCAAAAACGATGGTGATATACTATCACCGTATCTGATCTAAAGGTACCAGCGGAAGCGCAGCTTCACTGAATTTTTTTTTGTTTTGTTCCGTTTTTGCGATTTTTCTCAAAAATATCTCCAACAATTTTCTTTGACCTTTAAAAATTTAAATAATTATCAGTTTCCCAGAATTTTTTTTTCGGAGAGGAGTTTTAAGGGAGAAGAAATTTAGGTAAGATTAAGTATACCTCCTAAAGAGCGATTTGAGTATAATGTATGGTTGTACCACCTAGATAATATAAGTTGCTAGAATAGCTAGAAATCCAATTTAAAAAAAAAAAAAAAATGGTTAACGCAAGTGCTATTTCCGGATTAAGTTACTGAGAGATCTTTTGAGTTTTCTAGAGACTACATCTTCCTACACTCAGAAAAAAATATCTCACGAATTGAAAGTATTCAAAATAAATTACTAAAATGTTATATTAAATTTAATTTAAGCTCTTCCTATAAAAATATTAGTTTTAGACGAAGTAAGGCTAATAGTAGAGATTTCTAAATTATCCGTCACAAGTGAACAATTCGACAGGGTCATTTTTGTTTACAAATTAATTCATAATGCAATAAATTGTCCCCGAACTCCTTTAATGTACCAACTCACTGTACTCACTGTACACATACCTTTAATATTCCTTATTAAAAATTTAATTATCTAAAACAGTTTGGATTAACGAGAATGATGTATTTTACAAAATCAATTGCCAATTGATAACTTTCATAGATTAAAATGAAAGAAATAAAATAAAAAAAATTAATTTTTCAAATCACTAATGATGTACATATCAGAGACATTTTCCGTGGTAGCCTGCTTCATTTTGTGGTCATCGACCGGTTTCGGGCGTTCGCCTATCTTCAGGATGCGTTTTTCAGACAGTGTGACAACACAGATTTGCACAGGAGCAAATTAGTTTACGACTTTGGTAAAATATGTTTGCTCTGTGCAAATCTGTGTTGTCACACTGTCTGAAAAAACGCATCCTGAAGATAGGCGAACGCCCGAAACCGGTCGATGACCACAAAATGAAGCAGGCTAACACGGAAAATGTCTCTGATGCTTTCTAGCTCTGCGGAACCAACCACCACACATGATATACATATGTTTCTTATAATGGTTCATCTTTGCTTATATCTTTAATTTTTAATGTAATTTTTTTTTTTTTTTTATATATTTTTATGTCACACACAAAATTCCATACTATTATAGAACCTTATTTTATTGTTGTGCAATTAATCATTCTATTATTGAACAAAATTTATATTTAGATATTTTTAATATTATTTTGTATTTTTTATATATTGTATTTTCGAATTTTTCATTTTATTTTTATTATATTTATAGAAAGGCTTCTTTGTCAGTTAGTTGTAAATAAAAAAAAAAATAAATAAACAAATTAATAAAGTTTTTTTTTTTTTTTTTTTAAACTTGCAATACTAACTGCAAAATAAATTTAAAATCAAAATTTATTATTTGAAACATTTTTATGGGAATAATTATTGTTTTGGCAGTATCTGTAGTGACTTAAATGAGGGGTTTATGTGGTGACTTTTATTATGTACAATTGAATTTAAAGCATGAAAGGAATAAGGGTGTTTCATACTTATATTTATATTTATAACAGAAAATTTTACACTTACTTTGAACATTTTTTACAATTACAATAATAAAAGAGGGAAGTGTGTCTGTGTGCTCAAGAGAGAGAGAAATTGGAGAGAAATAAAAGGGTGAAATTATTGGACAAATTACACAGCTGGGTAATGTCCGTTGTACATTATTATAATAATTATTACATTGTAATAATATTGTTACTAGTGAAATGCTATATATTAAGATAAACATCGATTGTAATAAACAAAAAATAATAAATAAATGATTCTCTGTTACGTATTGTTTATTTTCCCATTTTCTCAGAGATGTTTCCATTTTAATATATTTCTATAATAAAGAAAAATATTGTTTTCAATTATTTGGCAAAGTGAACGGTGGAAATGTTGGATTCGGGCCGGGTTTTATCAACGAAGAAATCCTAAGAAAAATTGAAATTCATTTTGACAAGATCTAGTTACTTTCCCTTAATAAGTCTAGCTAACTTTTTTTCCCCTTTGTGGCCGGTTAGTCCTAGAGGAAATAGATTGGATTCTTCTGAAATCACAAAATACTGTTCTGCAGTTAATGAAAGACATGCATGATTAGCTAATAGGAATACACTCGCATAGCTTTCTCTAAATACAATTTTTAATACAATTATAACATTGGCAATCTTTATTCTTAATCTATTTGTAGATCATCTTAACCGATTTTTATAAGTTGTAGTCTAAAAATCTAGGTGCATCATTATGGTTATGATATGTAAAGCCAGATCATGATATTATCGTGATAGTATTGTAATCGTGTCAAATTTTCGATATCGAGGTCGCCTGAGTCCAAAAAAGTGGTTTTCAGCAAATGGTCTGTGTGTGTGTGTGTGTGTGTGTGTATGTGAAAAGCATAAATCAAGAGCGAAAAACAATAGAAAGTTGAAACCGTTTAGGTATCACCATGGCATCTGAAAATGGGTCTTTTGTCAAAATTCCTCAACTAGAAGTACCACTTTACTTGTTAGTTTTTTTTACTTTTTTTGCAATTTTCTCAAAAATGGCTCCAACGATTTTCTTTAAACTAAGTATATCAACTAGACATACAATGCGCTACAACTTTTATATGAAACATTTCTCTAGAAAAATTCATTTAATGCCACTTTTAGGGGAAGGGAGGGGTTATGTTTTTCTCTAAAGTGCTATCACAGTTGATTATACAATTCTATCATCCAAACAAAATTAATTAGAAAGAAGTGGAAGGCAAAAATTCAAAGTTTCAAGGAAATTAGTTAACCGGAAGTGCGCTTTTACTGAACGGTTTTTTTTTTTTTTCAAGTTTTCGTAGTATGTTAAATTAATTTGGTACACCAACTATAAAAATTTGTCAATTTAATTTTTGAGAACTGGAGTAAAAGAAAGTTGTGTGATTGTTTCACACCAGATTTTTTTTTCTAAGATTTCTCGTGCAACCTAAACAAAATATCTTCCAATTTTTAATAAAAGAAGAATAATGCTAATTGTGGGTCTACTAATAGGGCATTGTAGGCTGAACAGACACATGCACCATCTACAACTTGCAGATAGTGCGGTAAGCTGATTCTGCAAGGTAGAGGAAGAAATCCACGGAGCACATCTTTTGTGAGTGCCCCGACCTGGCGAGGATAAGGTTTCTTCAATTGGGGATAGGCAATCCCGAAGCTACGAGCTTCATGACGGAGGAGCCTCTCTCAGCTTTGCTAGGATTGATTATGAAGGCAAAGCTGGGGGTTATACTATAATTTAAAGGGATCCACAATAGACCTCGTCTTGTAGATTGCAGTGGAATGAGGCACGCTCCCCCCTTTTTAATCTAATCTATTAAAAGAAAAAATTGATTAGATAATTAATTAATTGCTTCCTAGCCCTTTTTATTTTTTAACATATTTGACTGAAACGTCAAAGATTTAAATGAACATTAAATAGATTTAAAAAAAAACAAAAAAGTCTAAGTGAAGTAAATAAAATGATGGAAGGGAGAAATAAGATAATAATATAGGTAAGTGAATGACAACTGAATCTTGGAGATTCTTTATATTTTGGAGAAGGGTTTTAGGGGATGGATGTTACAGGCACATGATAAAAAGAAAGAAAGAAAAAAAAAAAGAAATAGGGGCAATACTCTCTTAGTGTGAAACTGGGTCCAAAGGGGGCCACGCCTGCGCGGACA
>JAAEAF010005139.1:0-57634 GCA_011037195.1 Triatoma infestans
AACTCTCAATAACAATGAAAAAAAATTAGTACACCTCAGCAAGCTGAAAAAGGCCCACATTAGAGGTCAATCAAAATCGCATGCCATGATCCTGATCCGAGAGAGTGGTTGAGGTTCTCTTGCTCTCTTTGGTTGCTGTTACTGCGAGCATGCTTTTATGTGTGAATGTATTTATTGGCGAGAATGCTAGGGTAAATATTTAGTTTAGCTTTTTTATTTCAAAGTTGAAAGAAATTTTAATAAAAGTATATTTTAACACCATTAGGTTTAGATTAACAGTAGGATTAAATACACTTAAAGGTGTGCAGGAATATTTGTTAAATGTACTGCACACAAATAAAATAGTTCACGGCAAGCAAATAGCCTCTTTAGGATAGGTTACATAAATTCTTCAGATTTGTTTCTTGCTTACAATATATAGAATACGTTATTTATCTAAATGTAATGGTTGTAAGGTGCGAATAGATCTCGAAATTTTCTAATTAATTTACTGTAGATATTTACTATTATTTAATATACCATACAAAATAAGAATTATTATAAAAGGGATAGCACAACAAAAGATCCACACTCCCCCCTCGAAGACATGAGATGAAGTAAGAGGGGATGTGTTGTACGACCATGATCTTGAAAATGATGATCTCGTATTATGTTCAATAACTTGGGCTCCTCCATGCCTTGCTAGACAAAATTTGCAATTTTATTTCTCTTCATGAACTTCCAATAGAGTATGTTTTCTTCAAATCTGTGAATTCTATAATACATATAATATTATTGTTCTTAATTTTAAACTAGAAGACAACTATATATTTTAACTGTTGCTTTAAAAAAAAAAATTATTGATTAAATTTTATTAATTGGAGTAAAAGATAATCTTTTCAGTTGAGTGTTTCAAGTCAGATTTTCTCAAATACTTGGCAAATCTTATAATTTAAGTTGAACCTATATGTCTCGCCAACAGTAAACTCCTAAAATTATTTTATTAGGAAAAAGTTTCTTATAAACGTGATTGATTTGGAAGATTCAAGTTTCTTATAAACGTGATTGATTTGGAAGATTCAAAGATATTGCCATCACCTTTTCAAGAATAAAGAATCGTTGGAAGGTTTTCGAGAAAATCCCCCCCCCCCAAAAAAAACCACTCTGTAATATTGCAGTTCTAAAACCGATTTTGTTTAAACTAGGAATTCTTGTAGGGCATTTAATGAAGCTTTTAATATTGCTATATAGTTCGTAGAATCATCTAAGTTGCACTTTATACTAGATACACTTTAATGTTGCAACTCCTCTAGAACATTCTGAATTTTGAAATATGTTTATGTGTGTTGATGGTGAGCAAAGTTTAAAAATTAAATAATTGGAACTTTTCTCGAGAAAAGTGCAAAAACTGTAAAAATACTCACTAAAATTGCTCTTCCGATTGATATATTTTGACAGAAACATCATTTTCAAGTTCATGGTATGTGATAGGTAAATCCAATATTTTTGAACTTCCTGTAGGTTTTTTGAGATCGCACACTCGCATTCAAAACACAGAACATTTGCTGAAAACCTTAAAACATGGTATCCGGTGAAAGCTCATTTTCGAGAATAATGGTAGTAAATGCAAGCGGTGTAACTATTGATGATAATTCTATTTCCAAAATCTAAAACGTTATCATTACTTTCTCTTTTACTCACGATAGAAAGCTCAAAAAGACTTCCTTCTTCTTTGACTCTAAAATCTTTTATGCCCAACCATAATTCAGTATTACAAATTTATTCTTCACATTATGAATGTTTTGCATTTTTCATAATGTGTTTTTCGTTTTATGTAATGGATGTGTTGGATGGAGAGAATTGGTTTTGTTTGATGAGTTAAGAAGACATGGTTAACACTGGTAAACTGGTATACAGTCACGTTTGGGACCAGACGGTTAACAGAAAACAAGGTTGGAGAATTTATATTTTATTAGTTTTTTAAAAACATTCAACTCTGCTTTTTATACGGGGTTGTGACCGTCACGGAAACGGAGCCAGCATTAAACAGTTTTTTTTTGTATTTTTTTAATTTAATTTTTTTTTTTTTATTTGTTGCAAGTTTTTTCTAATCTTTGATTTTATTCTTGTGAGGGTTTGTAGAAACTCATCATTGTTGACTGTTTTTTAGAATTCTTCACTTTCTTGGCTGCAAGAACTTGCAGTTTCTTTAAAAGTAAATTTGATGTACTATCGCACTTTTCTTGGTGTTCATACCATTCAATAAATTTGGAAATCGAAATTTCGGCTTCGGTGTTAGTGATTTTTGAAATTTGAATTTCATCTTCTTCATTGTCGCTATTATTTTCATCAGTTTGGATGCAAATTTGCAATTATTTCGTCATCATTCAAAATAGATTTTGGAAAATCCAGAAATTATATTGCGCCCGCGCCGTGTACAATAAAGAGTACATAATATGTACATAATGTGTGGGCACAAACACCGTGACGGATAATTGGAGGTGACGGATAAAAGAGTGACGGATAATCGAGGCTGCATTGTATTAATAAATAGACACAGACTGCCTGGACTTTACAATAGATGAATGTTTAAGGTAGAGTGGTATGAGAATGACACGTAGTGATTGGATGTACTGAACTGATTTCAACTGTGCTTTTATGGTCTGTCCGTCGCTATATTTATACAGTTTCTCCCACTCCAGTCCGAGAGAGTGGTTGAGCTTCTCTTTACTCTCTTTGGTTGTTGAGCTTCTCTTGCTGTTACATTTCATATTTTGCATTTCACATTGTGATTAAAATAATGAAAAAAACCAATGGCGCAACAGCCCGTGAATGGCTTATCGGATGGCGATTTCTATTGGAGAGCGTGTGCTAAGCACGCCATGTTTCCCTCGCCGTTTAGTTCCGGCCATCGCTACCTAGGTGCGCTAGCAACTGTTGCAGCTTCCCACTTTTTCTCACTATGCTGGGTTAACACCGACTTTGCACTCAAGGGAATCGAACATGAATTCTCACACCAAAGGCGAGTGCGTTAGTCACTAGTCCAACGCATGAGGACTCCTACTACTACTATTGTACTTACTATGTATCATACTATAGTATGAATTGTACATACTATCAGTAGTATGTACTGATAATTACGTAAATATCAATAATTTTATTATTATATCCACTTAAAGTCAATTAATATGTTTACTACGTTTAATAAAACATTTTTCTTATTTGCAGTGTTTCACAATTTAAATATAAGTTATAAATGCAATTAAAAATTTGAACAGAAAAAATGTTTCTAATTGTAATTCTACGAACTTAGTGTTGCACACTTTGTTAATTGGGTGATTTTACAATGGTCCTTTGCACTTGAACTATATTAAATAGGCACTTTACCTTATAATAAAACCCTCTATAATATTGAAACGAATGAACTCTAATAAAAAAAAACTACAAAAATATATAGTATCTTGACCTTTTTATTTCAATTTATCGTTACTTTACTCTTTTATTTTTTGCTAAATCATTAGCACAGTCATAAATACATTATTTATTTAATTCTGATTGTGTAATATTTACATTTATCCTAGTAAGTGCATTCAGTCTTATAAATACATTCATTCATTAAAACACAATTTCTCTACTCACATACGTCTATTCTAAAGAGAATGGAGTACTCCATGAAGACCCTAAACCGATCTACATTCATACAAACATTCACACACGTGCCCGGGTGAGAAACCCAATCCAGGCTCACCCGCCCTAGAAAACAGTGGCCACCGATGCCTCTTTTTAAAATTTCATTCGATTTTATGACTATGTTATAAAATATGCCCTGGACATTCATTAAAACTTCCAATCGAGAAATTTTCTCTGAATTAGGAACTATTACCAAAATTTAATTGTTCTTTATTTGATTTTTATGAATGGAGAAACCAATAGTCGTACAGAAAGTATACAGTAATTTGGATAATATATGAAATAAAGCTGGATATCATTGACTTTGTGACCTTTTATATTTTTCAAATTTATCATAGTTTATTTTTGCATTCAATTTTTTTTTTTTGTGCCCGAAAAACATTAGTTTAGTAGTGAGGAAAATAGGACGACCACTTGAACAGACATTGAACAAACGTTAAACGGGCCACAATCAATTTACTTGTTAAGTTAGCAGTGAAGCTCTCACACCGGCCATTGGCAACACACACCACCATTCCATACCGCTGGCTTTTCTCTGTGTTTTTTTTTTTCTCGCTTATTTAAAAATGGTTTTAGAAGAGAACAAATTGCATCTACCGAATTTAGTAAAGAAGTACCCCATTAATATGCGTCCTTTTTTAAACAAAACGTTGTTTTAGTGTGGGAAAGAAATCAATAGCCATAGTGCCGCCTTTCAACGTCTATTATCTCTTCTTATTTGTTTAAAACTATTTTTGTTTGTTTAATTGCTTTTAAAAATCCTAAAATATTATTGGTTATTTAAAAAAGTATTCACTGTTCTCTATTATTTTAATAATTTTAATTGGGATTTGCTGATTTATATAAAAATACATATATTAAATTGACATTGTTTTCAATTGTCAGGTTTCTCTTTTAGTTTTTAATAACGTAAAGTCATCATTAATTGAGAGTTGTCCATTTTTCTGTTAACTGCATAGATTAAATCTACAATTACTAGCTGTATATAAACGTTAAAATATGTTGAAAAAAAAAAAACATAAGTTATATAACCTAAGATTTACAATCAAAAAATTTTGTAAAACTTCGACTCTCTTCAATGGAATATTATAGTAGTCCTCGGTTGAGGAAATTTGTCCAGCGAGCGTTCATGTTGAGTTTACCAGCCGCATTCGGTGCTGTGCGCACCTTTAATGGCTCATTAACCCCTTTATCACGACGTCCATTGCACTGAATGGACGAATAGAACTACAATCTTCAAGATACCAACAATCGTATCAAATAATGGCAATTTCAGAACATGCTAAGACGGATGAAATCTCAGTATTAATAATTCTGTAATGATGAATTAAAAAATAAAATATTTACTGGCGAGAATGCTTTTATGTCGTTGGAGTCGTTTTCGAGAAAATCGCCAAACTAAAATATCCTTTCAGTTGGATGATGTTTTCAATTGCGGTGTTTTGATCAATAACTTGCTGTCCAATCCCATGGAAAGATCTTTATAATAATTATGAACTTACCATCATTTTGTGAATGTATTTATTGGCGAGAATGTTTGGGTGAATGTTTAGTTTAGATTTTTTATTTTGGAGTTGAAAGAAATTTTATAAAAGTATATTTTAACACCATTAGGTTTAGATTAACAGTAGGATTAAATCACTTAAGGGTGTGCAGGAATATTTGTTAAAAGTACTGCACACCTAAAATAAAATAGTTTACAGCATGCCTCTTTGAGATATGTTACATAGATTCTTCGGGATAGTTTCTTGCTTACAATATATAGAATACGTTATTTATCTAAATATAATGGTGGTAAGGTGCGAATAGATCCAGAAATTTTCTAATTAATTTATTATATACGATACTGTTATTTAATATACCATACAAAAAAAAGATTTATATAAAAAAGGGATGACACAACAAAAGATCCACACTCCCTTTCGTCGACATGATCGATGAAATAAGAGGGGATGTGTGGTATTTGTTCAATAACCTTGGGCTCCTTCATGCCTTGCTAGACAAGGCATTGATTTGAATGCCACGAGGGTAGTAGAATGTGTGTCATCCCGGCTCATGCGAGAATGGAAACTAGCTGAGAGGCGCTAATGACCTCAGAAGTTGATGCGCCTCCCCCCCCCCAAATGATTGCAAGGAAATGTACTGAAATAGAAAAATGGTGGTTTCTATAGTGTAATGTATGAGGATACGATGTATGAAAGAAAAAGTAGTTTTTTCAAAAATTTCTTGACTAAATTAACTTATATTTTACTTCCTGTTTCTGCTGTGACTGGAACTAGAGCTATCATGTCAGTTTTTTGAAATTGAATTTTAAACTGGAAGGTTCCCAAGTTGAAAAAAAAAGTTTTTAGCAACTGTCTGTACGTATGGCGATCTATTCTCTCTCACTCTTCCTCTGTATCGTTTGTCTATGCGAAGGAAAGAAAGCATATGAATACACGCACACAAAAAAATGATGGTAAGTTCATAATTATTATAAAGATCTTTCCATGGGATTGGACAGCAAGTTATTGATCAAAACACCGCAATTGAAAACATCATCCAACTGAAAGGATATTTTAGTTTGGCGATTTTCTCGTTAACGACTCCAATAATTTGCTTTAAAAATGGAATGTTAACTGTGCAGATACAATTAAATAAGCTGCGCAAAAATCTACCACTTTTATTTATTTTTTTTTTTGAGGGACCCGAAGCACTGTGACCTTCACGTCGCTTTTATGGGAACTTTTATGTCCCTTTGGTGCCGTAGGTTACACACAGCATCCCAAACAGATGTCCTAGACGGGCACCGTCTACAACACCTCCATCAGGTTAAGATCGCTAAGAATCCTAATAATCTGGCGGGCTCTAGGGAGGGTATATTCCCCTCCTCAACCTGGTTACTACCCAGGATCTTAAATCTTCTCTGAGTGGCAGCCTCGCAATCCGTTAGGAGATTTAATGGAGTTTCCTCCATGCCCTCACAGAATCTGCATGAGCTGTCACTCTCCAAACCCAGCTTCTTCAGGTGTCCTCTAAGTCGACAATGTCCCGTAAGGAAACCCTTAAGAACGCAAAATCTGTTACTTTTATTTGAAATTTGTTTCCAGGAAAAAATAATTTTAGTGGGGATTTTAAGGACTTTATGACTTTAATCTGATGAACTGCAGTTAGCTCGTATACCCCTCGTATAATTCCATGTTTCAAGCTATATAAAGTTAATTATTAATTGTAATAATTGTAGTTCAAAGAAGATTCTGTGAATGTTTAAAATGAAATTTTATAGACCAGCAAATTTTATTTTTTAATAGATCTTAATGAATTCTATCAAACAAAGAAAATTCTATTTTAGAAACTTATTATGATTTTCTAATAAATAATAATTGTTTAGTGGTTATTAACATTAATTTATGTTAGAAAAGTAAACAATGAATTTAATGTAAAAAAAAAATTAAAAGAATTATTGAAAGTGTCTAAAATTGTTTCGTAAACATCATATTGTATGTATATTCTCCTTTAGTTAGCTCATTTATTTTCCAAATTCACTTCACTTTTTTCCTGTTGCGAACCTACTATATACAGATAGGCATTTCTAGCCTAAATTAGGATTAAAAATTAGTATCATGTAAGGGCGGATGAGGTGGGCATTATTCTTCAGAACAGTAATACAGCATCTCTGACGGTTGATGTCCTCCTCCATCCAGAAGCCTCTCCAAGTAAAACCTTCTCATTAATCAGATGGTTGTACTCTTGGAAAATCAACTTAACCCAGCATTTATTTCTCTTTATCAGAGAGCTTTTTTTTTTATCTCCCCCCCCCCCATTTCTTTCTACAAAACACTTTACTTAATGTCTGTAATTATTTACATATTAATCACTCCCCCCATTTTTTGTTTGTTTATAATTTGTTATTTCACAAAGAAATGAATCTAGGTGGAATTGTAACAACGTATAGAAACAAATGATTACTAAAAACGACTTCACATATGTAAAAGAATAAATTTTTTATTTTTTCAACACCTTCTATTCTCCTACAAAGTAACCTTAATTTTACATTAATCACTCTACAACTTCTGAAAAACTTCCGGTTATCGTGTTCACCAACAACGGAACATAAATAAAATTATTATTTTCTTATAAATTAATTATTATATTAAGGTAAATCACATTTTTTACTCATATACTTCTTCAATATTTTATCCGTATTTTTTATTTTCTCCTAATAGTATAATTTACTTTCTCTTAAGGGCGACTTGACATGGTCAGTCGCATATACGGCTGGACTGATGAGGCAGACTCATAATGCAAAACGGAATTTCTTATGAGAAATTCTACATTGTTTAGCCTCTATTTCAGCAAAGCAGGCAGATTTTTATTAAATAGGCAAAATTCAATACAAACTGACAAAGCGGGTTTAGTATAATACCATAAATTATTACACGATTACAATACTTCTTTAAAAAATTTTAATTTTTCGGTATTATACTAAACCCGCTTTGTCTGTGTGTATTGAAGTTTGACTGTTTAGTTTCATTTCATTAAATAGGTAAAATTCAAAACATCAAAGCCGGTCCTAGTAAGAGGGAAATATTGCAATGGTGTCATATTTTCGATATCTAGTTTTCACCGGAAATACACATTTTGAAGTCCTCTGAGTTAGAAAAATTGGGTTTGTGTGTGTGTGTGTGTGTGTGTGTGTCTGTCTGTTTGTGTAAACAGCATAGTTCAAAAATGAAAAATCGCAGAAAGTTCAAACTTGATATTCCGTTTAAGTATCATCTTGGAAGCCAACAGTAAATTATCTATCAAAATTCCTCAATCAGAAGTTCAACTTTACTAAATGAATTTTTGTTTTTTTTTTCACTTTTTGCGATTTTCTCAAAAATGGTTCCAAAGATTTTCTTTAAATTTGGTATATCAACTACACGTATTAAGAGCAACAATTTTTTATTTGTAATGTTTCTCTGGGAAAAAATTCATTTAAAAACACTTTTGAAGCGAGGAATTCATTTAATAGGGTTTTTTTGGGGGGAGGGGGTTAATTTTTTAATGTTATAGAGGCGCTATTTTAGGTGATCATACAATTCTACCATGTAATTGTTCAGTTTTCGCGTATTTTTTCCATAAAAACACAGACAAATTTCATTAAATTTGGTATAGTAACTATAAAATTTGTCAATTTATTATAAGTGTGTATACTCACTCGTATATTGCAGAAAGTTATGTGAGTATTATACACAACTTTTTTTTTTACCAACTTCATTTAAGTATATAGGTAACTATTTTTAAAAAAAAAAAACAAAAATTTTATTTGAAAACCTTTTCTGGAAATACGAGTATTACTTTTAGGGTGTGTGTCCACATTTGTGCGCTTTCCTCTTCATCTTACCTTTCAACTTGCGCTTCCTCTTTCCATTTCAACATGCGTTGCGAATGCTTTGCGTTGAGCAAGGCTCTTGAGGCATTCAATTTGTTGTCCACACTTCATTATCTGTTCAGTGTGCATTTTGTGGATGGATTCAGAAGCGGCATTAGCTATTTGTGCAGATTACCTGCTTTTTGAAAAGTGCACGAAAAAGAAAAAAGTAGCGTGCTCTCATCTCATGAAACCATTTGCAACTGACCTTAATAAGGGCTTGCCGAAAAGTGTATTTAATTACAGGCTATCGAGATCAGGGAGAATTGTTGGAAATGCTTTTGGGTTGATCGCTTCAGCGTTCAGAATTTTGTAAGTTATTTTGTAAGTTTTGAAAGTTATTGGGACTGTGGTTGATATAGTGTTAACTTGTCTTCTGCTTCATAATTTTCTCTGGGCGCAGCTGGATGCAGCATGACAATATTCGCCTCCTGCAAGTTTTGATCACGAGGATGAAAGCATTGGTGAACTTATTTATGGCGCATAGAGAGAAGTTTTAGTTCCAATGATAACAGTACGAGACTTCTACAACAAGTACCACGAAACAAGCACCATTTCTCGCACTTTTGTTGGCATATAATTTTGAATTTACATCCCACAAAACTGTTTGAAGACGATAATCTTCTATGAAATCAAATGTCTCTTGATTACCAGACATAATCAGAAATCTGCGATCGGAGATATTATTAATTAATAATAATAGTTGGATAATATCAATTACTAATGAAATGTTTATTAAAATAATAATTAATAATATTTAAAATTAATTATATAATATATAACCATTAAAAATACCACACAGCACATAGCGAGATCAACAAGACGCATAGAATGTTGAACGAAAAATCCAAGTAGTTGGATACACGTGCGCTGTGGTTGCGTCATGAAAATAAAGGCCCATTCAACTTGCATGAGGTATGCAATAACGCATGCCTCTCGTTCGTCACAGCGCGCGCTATGGTGCATGCCTCTCTTGAAAGAAAAGTTGCACCAGTGTGGACATACCCTTAGATGGTCTCAGTGAGCACTGAAATTAACATCTGTTCAATGTAGGATTCCATCATGTGGCGGCGGCTTTTAAGGGAAATTAACTTTTTCTAAAATTTAACATTTAAAAAAATTTGCCAACCAGAGTTGGTGAAAATTGCTGATGAGCGTTCATGGCAGATATTTTTTTAAATAATCATTAGTTTAACAATACAAAAACATGGAATTCAGTTGCAAAGAAGCGAATATTTATTTATTTATGTTTAGCTATATTGTTTTAAAAGTTATTTAACTTTACAATGTAGGTAGTGCGTAATAATATTATAACCGCAAATAAAAGTAGATAACAACCTCGTCCATTGGTACATTTAATGTGGGAAACAAATATATAAATACAAAGTGAATCTCATAGGCCATTATTAAAATTTGTTCACACCTTTTTCTTCTCTCTATCACTTATTCACTGTCTCTTTCGTACGTATGTATGTACACTTTTGTGAGCATGTAAAATCGTGCTTTAACGTAATTTACTCATATCATATAAGTGTGTACATGTGTGTGCACACACACGCTTGGAAATGGGAAACAAAATACTGTAAAATTTTTACTCTATAGGATAAGTTTAATTTGGAAAATTTATATCAGAGAATGGGCGTGCAGGAATGGGTAGCATATATACATTGAAATGAGCAATATTTGCAACCACAACAGTAATATTGAGAATGTTGGATTTTAGCATTGAGAGACGTACAGATTTTGCTACGATCAAGCTATTGTTTCCTAAGCACACGTGTTTTTGCATAAATGTGACCCACAATCAGTTCATGTTGTGGGACACAGATATGTAAAGTCTCCATGCCCTTCCTCCCCATTGGAAACCCATTGCTAGCAAAATATAACGCTCTCCCTCCCCCCCATACGCTATCAATATCATAAACCAGAACGTTCCCAATAATCGAGAAGGCTCTTCAAACATAGGAATATTGTGCGAGAGAGACTCTAGAGAGGTGAAAACCTCATATAGACATATGATAATGTACATGTGGTTTGGTTTGTACCATTGATCTACCAGAGTAGAGATTTGGTCGCCCTCTTCCTCTCATTCCCACCTCTTTTTACATTCCCCTAAATCAAGTGTGAGTGTGTCAGTTTGATTCAACCTCAAACCAAGTGCCCCATTTATATTCTCTGAATATTTATCATCTGCTTAACAAGCTTTCATTGTTATTGACGATGGGGTTCATTATATCTGCTTGTATTATTAGCTGTTACTCCAATTTATACCTATTAATTTCATTAAGCATTATTTTCTCTACAGGTTGATTTGATTCTTTTTTTTTAATTAACATTGATTTCATCTGTAGAGCAATCTTGCTATGCTTTTCAGTCCATACCCGCTCGCTTCATCAGTTTCCGTGGATAGATTAACATTCTACATTTGGACATACATATGAAATGTTGATATTTTGAGATTTCTGTTAACCATTAACTTCTGTTTTTATATTTGTAAGTGCATTGTTTTTAAACCAACGGTTTCCAGTTGATGTCCAATTTCTAACTCCGCCATTTAATTTTGCTTAGCCTATTTTAAGAAAAATTGTGGAAAACTTCTGCAATCCAAATAGTAACATAAAATTCCCTCCTTGGTTACATTATTTATTATTATTTACGGAATAAGGTGTTCTGAATATAACCCATTGGACTGATATAAAATTAAAATGAAAATGTTTTATAATAAAAGGCGATCCAAAAGACCAAAGGAAACTTAGAGGAAATTCTACAGTGAATATAATTGCCAATATATTGTAATGTGTAAACCTTTGGGAGAAATGCTGGAAAAATATAAATTATGATTTTGTAAAATATATAAGTAGAATTCCATGACCTCACATCCAACCATTCTAACCCTTTAGTCCAACAATTCTCTTCTCTTTCTATTCCACACAACCCTTCCAGGAGACTGAAACGCCACTGGCCGCGCGACCATCTAACTTCTTGTTAGCATTTTTTAGTAATAATTAGGGGAGTACCTCCACTGGGAGGCATCTCCTAACAAGACATTCACGCCCTTTTTTGTGTCACTACTATCATATTCACTCATAATACTGTTTGTATAGTTGTGAATTTCTTAATAAAACGAAAAAAAAAATATATTAGTAGAAATATATTTAATATTGATTTATTATTTAGAGCAATATCAAGCCTGGGTTTTTTCGAAGGTTGGGTGAAAACAATAATAAACTGTTAGAAAGGTAGAATACCTTTAGTACAATAAAAGGGAATTTCCCTTCCTTTCTCTCTTCAATAGAGGGAGGGATTATATATATAGGGTGACCAGAGTTATATGCTCCACCCACTTTTTTTTTTAACGGCGGGAAATTTCGAAAAAATAGAAAACACGTATTTAATCATTTTTAGTCTAGTTTATTTTCAGTGATTGATCCATTTTTTATACCCCAATATCCCGAGATACAGCATCCAACTTTTTTTTTTAAAATGGAACATTATATTTTTTTTTGCATATTTTTATAGTAAATTGAGCCTCTAAAAAAAAAAAAAAAAAAACAATTAAAATTCGGTAGGGTTTTTCAAAAGTTATGGGCAATTTAACTTATGAAAAACAAATTTCAAGTTTAATGTCAAAATTACCCTTATTTTTCTGTAAGAAGCTCTTCAAAACTAGGGACATCAACGGATAGGCAAGCCAAAGCTCTGGACTCCCACGCTCTGTTGTTAGCAGACACTTAGGTGGCAAAAGTCAACATCTAGGCAGGGCTATGAGTTATTTGACGTTCCAGATCTTCGACTGACGCCACGGGATAAGGTTACTGTATACTTTATTTTTTAGATATCCCCACAAAAAATGGACAGAAAATGCCCAATTTTATGGACTGATGAATCAAAGTTTACCAACAATGGCCTTCTTAATCTTTGGAACTTTAGAATATGGGCAGAAGAAAATCCACAAGTTACCTTCGCCACACGCCATTAGCGTGGGAGCCCAGAGCTTTGGCTTGCCTATCTGTTGATGGTGCTCAGTTTGAAGAGCTTCTTTAAAGAAAAAATAAGGTAATTTTGACATTAAACTGAAATTTGTTTTTCATATTTTAAATTACCATAACTTTTGAAAAACCTAACCGATTTTAAATTTTTTTATTTTTATTTTTTTAGAGGCTCAATTACTATAAAAATATGCAAAAAAAAATATAATGTTCCATTTGAAAAAAAAAAGTTGGATGCTGTATCTCGGGATATTGGGGTATAAAAAAATGGATCAATCACTGAAAATAAACTAGACTAAAAATGATTAAATACGTGTTTTATTTTTTCGAAATTTCCCGCCGTTTAAAAAAAAAGTGGGTGGAGCATATAACTCTGGTCACCCTGTATATGTAGAGCCTCAAATAGGGAGGATCAATTTTTGTGGTTCAGGAAAGAGTGCTCATTGCCAAATGTTTAAAGTGCTATATGAGATTCAAGGCCCAACCTTCAAGTCAAACACTTGGAGGTTGTCAAAGTATCATAATTGTTGCGTAGTCTTATTATTATTTAAAGAACGAGATTTTGATATGATAGATTGATGATTTTGATTATATATACTGTATTTATTTTTTAATTGCATATTATGTTTCTTTTTATGTTTATTCGTTTGATTATTTATTATCCCTCATAGATTCAGTTAAACACAGACCTCAAGAAATCCCTTTTGAAAAGATTCCAAACTATAATTATAATAATGAATTATTAATTCACATATTTAATTTAATTTACCCCCCTAATACAAATCATATACAATATTTACCTCATTTTTTTTTTCTAATAGACTTTTTAGTTGGGTTGAAACTCAGGATATTTTTTATCTGAAGAGTAGATGACGTTTTGAAGCGGTAGGGTTTGCAGGGACACAATTTTTGCTTCAATTTTCGCATTAAATTTACTTATAAGGCTAAAAAGACAGAAAGTACATGGAATTTTTGTTGACTTGCAGAGAGCATTCAACTCTATTTATCTCACGGAAAAAATTTTTGGTTTAAACTTCATGAAATGGGAATAGAATGTTAATGAATATGCATGAGGTTGCTACCTTCTTACATGTGTATTTATTAGAACAATTATTTGTCTAAATAATTCAGATGGAGTTCTGCAGGGCAAGATTTTAAATCCTCTTTTTCTTATGCTCTTTATTGCTGATATTATTTAGTTTTTCGAACAGCATAAACTTAAAGGAACTAAAATAAGGACTAACTTTAATTTTTATATTGATGGTATTATTATCAAGGATCCTTCATTGATTAATATTCAAATAAGTCTAACCATATTGGGGGAAAAAATAATTTTTTTCGCCCTTTAAATACAAATAAATCAGTTACTGTATTTTTTTAGAATGGTGACCGTTAATGAAAATAAAAGATTTTAAAAACTGTGCCAACAAGTTGCAAAACTCTAAAAATAAAAAAATTACCTTTTATGTGTTCCCTTCAATTTTTCGGCAATTCACTTCAATCCTTGGCACTTTTTTGTCTAAATTTGCATCCACCAAAGCAATTGTATTGAATTTTGTTAAAAGTAACTAATAATTCAATTCATGGAAAACCAAATGTTACTTAATATTGACTGACTTGCCGAAAGTTTCTCTGATCTCAAAATCTTAAAATAATGTTTAACTTTATGTTCGTTGAATAAAAAGTTTATTGTTTAACCTACTTACCGTTCAAATTGGCAGATAAAAAAAAAAAGAGGGGTCTTATACTTTTTTTCCAGATTTTACTTAGCAACTGTGCAAGTAACATGTATGTATGTGTTCAAATATGGAGATACACTTTATTACTCCAGTAAAACTACTTGGGGAATTTCAATGTCACAAAGAAAAGGTTTCTGTGAAGGAGCCAGAAAGGAACAATTGCCACTCGAAAGTGATAATATTGTCGTAATTAATGAACAAACTATGGATATATCAGTTGTGGATCTGTTCCAAATAGCGTGGCAGAAATTATTAGCCAGTGCGATCACATTAGATAGAAGATCTCCAGTTAATATTTTGAAGAGAGAACCAAAGCCTACTCATAATGCAAAAAGAAATACCAATACAGTAGAACTGGTTTATAAATATTATTATGTTAGTTTTGTTGATAGAAGAATAGAAGCAAAAACGTGACACAAAATGTAACTCTGAAGCAAGGACAAAAAACTTGCTTGTTGCAAGTATTAAAAAAAAAAAATGTATTATGTCAAAATTGCCGGGAACAATGAAATGATGGAATTAATTAAACATTATTGTATACATAAAATTAAATGTTTCAATTTTGAAGTCTCGAATATTTCATATTAAAAGTAATATATTAAAAATTAATAATTTCCTTTTCATTAACATAATTATCCAGTTAACAATCACTAATATTTACATTTTGGTTACTTGCATTAGTGTGGAGTATTATAATAATAATAATAATAATAAGGGAGGGGATTAGCTAAAGCTAAAAGCTTAGCGCGTTGGATTCCCACGCGGAGGACCCGGGTTCGAGTTCAGTGTTGCCCTTAGATTTTTTCTTCCTAGGTGCCTCTACAGCTCACTGTTCGGTATGGACAGTGTTGTCTGTAGCGGCAGTGCACTGAGAAGGTTCCAGGCGCTAATGACCCTAGATGTTGAAGCGCCTTAAATTTAAAATAATAATAATAATAATAATATATTGTTGCGAGACAAGCAAATGAAATTGGCGCATTTGATCGATATTGCTATTCCCGGTGATCACAACATTCAGGGTACTCTGAGCGAAAAGGTGCGCAAGTAGCAGGACTTAAAAGAAGAGATTACCAATATATGAAAATTGGAAAAAGTTTATGTTGTTCCTATAGTCCTGTCAGTAACTGGGATAATTCTGCAAGCCCTACATGATAGCATTAAGACCTTAGGGCTAAGACAAGAGATTTATATCCAGATATAGAAGTCTGTCATTTTAAGCTCTTGCAGGTTGGTGAGAAAATTTTTAGGCGGAACAGGTGAGAGTGCTTGGTTTGAACCCGTAACTTAAATACCAGCGAAAAAAGCTGAGAATAGAAATAATAATAATAATAATGATACCAAGAACAAATATTGTGATTTCTGGTCACAAATGTAAAAATTCTAATTACAAATGTAATTAGTGTTTTAAGTGCTGCTGAGGATGGCCTCCTTAAACCGAAACGTCAGTTTTTTAGTGTTAAAAACGAAGAGAAATAGTCACTAATTTCTTCTTAATACTAATATTTACAATATACGATGTTGGAAATGTAAAATAATATGTAGTGGAATCGTTTAATGGATGTTCTGATCCCAACGCTGCCACCAGATGTAGTGGAATCGTTTATTGTGATTCCTGAGGTATGTAGTAGATGTCTTGAAAAGGGCAGAAGTTAGTTTAGAGATTTCTGGAAGTTAGTGCTCGATGTATTAACACGGAATTTATAACAATAGACTGTATTTGCACAATAATTTAAACGTGAGTAATGGTAACTATTAACAAGAAATACTTATAAATAAAATAGGAGATAAACAACTAATAATTTGGACTGATTAAAATAAATGAACTAAGATGCACAACTAAGGGAATAAGTATAAATAAAAATACCCACAATAAGATATCCCCACAAAAAATAGTCCATTGGGGTTATGTCCGGAAGTCGAGGTGGCCATTGGATCGGACCATCAGTTCCTAACCACTTTTCGTGGAAATTTCTGTCCAGGTAACGTCGAACAATCTCGCATTATGTGCCGGGCAACCATCTTGTTGAAAATACATATCTAACCGACGTTTTAGAGGAACATCTTCAAGCAAAACTGGCAAAATGTCTCTTAAAAAAGTTAGATACCTTTCACCAGTTAAGTTCCCTCTGTAGAAGTATGGGCCGATTAGGTGGTTTCCTCAAACTCCACACCAAACATTTGTAGAAAAAACAACCTAATGGCGTGTGGCGAAGGTAACTTGTGGATTTTCTTCTGCCCATATTCCAAAGTTCCAACGATTAAGAAGGCCATTGTTGGTAAACTTTGATTCATCAGTCCATAAAGTTGTGCATTTTTTGTCCATTTTTTGTGAGGATATCTAAAAAAATAAAGTGTACAGTAACCTTAATCCCGTGGCTTCAGTCGAAGATATGGAACGTCGAATAACTCTAGCCTGCCTAGATGTTGACTTTGCCACCTAAGTGCTGCTACAAACAGAGCGTGGGCGTCCAGAGCTTTGGCTTGCCTATCCGTTGATGGTGCCCAGTTTGAAGAGCTTCTTTAAAGAAAAAATAAGGTAATTTTGACATTAAACTGAAATTTGTTTTTCATATTTTAAATTACCATAACTTTTGAAAAACCTAACCGATTTTAAATTTTTTATTTTTTTAGAGGCTCAATTACTATAAAAATATGCAAAAAAAAATATAATGTTCCATTTGAAAAAAAAAAGTTGGATGCTGTATCTCGGGATATTGGGGTATAAAAAAATGGTTCAAACACTGAAAATAAACTAGACTAAAAATGATTAAATACGTGTTTTCTATTTTTTCGAAATTTCCCGCCGTTTAAAAAAAAAGTGGGTGGAGTATATAACTCTGGTCACCCTATATATACAGAGAGAGAGAGAGAGAGCATGTTATTTTATAATCGCTCCCGTCCGCAATACTGCTCGGTAATTGAGCATAAAGCCATTCTGAAAAATAAATCTTTCGTTAGGTTACTGAAACCTTCCATGTTACTCGAATATGTTTATGCTAATAAGTATACTAGACTTGTGATATTATTATGTTTTCTGTATCATTTATTATTATTGTTACATAATGCGTTTTTTAATGAAAAACTGGGATATGGATTTGTTTCAAAACATTGATAGGTGGACATTAAAGTAGACGGTAATAGTAGGAAATAGGATGCTACTTTCAGACATAGTGGTGTTGGAAGTGAATATAGTGAAGAGAATACATAGGGGTCGTTATGGATAGTGGGCGGAGTCCTTCAGACGCTCTGTTAGTGGCAATCAATCATCTCGCTACATACAATCCGTTTGACTTTTAAATTAAATCTGGCCGCTATCTCTGGCCGACACGCCCCATCTTTCTCTTCATAGTCTCTCAACATCCTTCTTGTTAGTTCTAGTTATGCGCTCGCCAAAACACTTGGCACATATATTTTTGCCCTATGCTTACTACTTCACATTCATTTAAACTTTATAGTAAAATGAATTTGTCCCGTCTTGTCATTATGTGTTAACGCATCTCCTAATTCTTTTCTTCTCTCGCTAATCTATTTTTTATGTGGCTTATTTTATGTAATTTCTTCCTTAATTTCTTTAAAATTCGCTCAGTTCATTTTTCACATTATTACGCAATAAATAAACACTAAAAGTAATAAAAATTCTTTTAGCATTTATATCCTTGAATTAGTATAGTGCCACTGCCACGCCTGTTGAGCAGAGTGCAATAAGTACTGCATTGAAACAAACAATTATGTTTCAAATATCAACAGAGTAACATATTTTAATAAATTAACATATTTTGTAACGGTTACCTTACCTTCTTTCTCTTATTTGCATCAATTGTTCCACTACGAAAACGCTGAACAGCGAACAGACAATGATCCTTCCCAACAGTTTCGTCACAATAATGACCCTGGTCATTTTTCTTTCTCGTTGCTGTTCTATCTCGTTGGTATTTAGACACTATTCAAAACTTGCAGAGCTTAATTAGTCCGGTTATTTTTCCTACTATTTTCTTTCTTCCCCAGTAAGATTGGGCATTTAATAAATTATTAAATGTGTTTAGGAACAGACCCCCATTGTACAGTGTCGCACTGTTCTAATCTTACTTCAACTGGTTTGTTATTCTGTATTCCACAGCATTCTGTACATTCATGTCTTAAAGCTGCTCCATTTATCGTTGGGGGTGGGTAGAATAAACATATTTTATAGGATTTGACATTGCCTACGATTAGGAAATTAAAATGACAGTCAAAATTTCAACTCGTTTGAGGCGAATGATTGGACGATAGGCACGCTCACAGAATGGCACATTAATGATAGTGTAATGGAATAAAGAGTCTTCTGTGAGAGAATCGGCCACAACAAGCAACATGCGCTGGAGGCTTCATTTGCTGACAAAACCAGCTATGCTGCAAGAGTAGCTCAACTCTGCATTACTCCTATTGCGCTGATGAAACGAGAGTTTCAAGCGCCCTGGAGCGCTTGAGCCTTTACATGTCTCCCAGTCCCTTATTACACATATTTGAAATTAGGCTACATTACCGGCTTTCGCAGCGCAAACAGGTTCTTCGAAAGGATTCGTAGACGAAGAAATCGTAGCCGTACTATTGCAGTGAACTCGCAATGTACTCGCGTCATAATGATTTGTAAACTGAATTCAATTATAAATATACTGCTAAAAATGTTAACTTATAAGTGAGCTATATAAATAAAAGCGCTTGTATTAGGCTTCAAATGTTATTTTTCGGTAAGGCAAACTATGACATGCCAATATTCGGTGTACGGCGCATCACAGCTGTTCACAACTCATTATTTCTGAACAGACTTCCTGTTCTTTTAGGTCTCAATTTCCCACAATCTTAACAAGTATGATTTCTTTTACTTCTACGGACATGAATAGCATTAAAAATAATTTAAAAAATCTGGTGTGATACACTGACATAACTTTCTCTTACTCCAGTTTTCAAAATTGCGATTGACAAAGTTTATAGTTAGTATACCAAATTTAATGAAATACATCGGTGTTTTTATGGAGAAAATCGCAAAATTTAAAAAAAAACTGTTCAGGTAAAAACGCACTACCGGTTTACTAATTTTCTTGAAACTCGGAATTTTGCCATCTCTTTATTACTAATTAATTTTATTTGGATGGTAGATTTGTATAATCAATCCACAACGATAGCACTTAGAGAAAAACGTAACCCGACCCCTCTCCCAAAAACTTCCATACATGACTTTAATAGAAGAAATGTTACAAATAAAAGTTAATGCTTTTTATATGTGTAGTTCTTCACATACAAGTTGAAAAAGAAAATGGAGTCGTTTTAGAGAAAATAGCAGAAAACAGAAAAATACTTCCTAGTAAAAACTCACTCATCCGATTTTTTTCTAACTCGGAATTTCAACAATATATTTCATTCTAATTATTATTTAGGTGAGAGAATTTTGTAATAATCTGAAATAGCACTTTAGAGGAAACCGTAATCCATTCTCTTTCCCAAAAGTTCCATTAAATGAATTTTTTTGGGAGAAATGTTTCAAATAAAAAACGTTGTAGCTCTTTATATGCGTAATTGATAATCTTTATAGTTTCAAGAAAATCGTTGGAATCATTTTTGAGGAAATTGCACAAAAGTAAAAAAAAACAACAAAAACAATAAAGTGGTACTTCCGGTTGAGGAATTTTGACAGATAACCTACTGTCAGATCCCATGATGATACCTAAACGGAATATCAAGTTTGAACTTTCTATGATTTTTCGTTTTTGAGCTATACTGTACACATACATACAAACCACACACACACGCCATTTTCTAAAAACCATTTTTTTTTTTACTAGGAGGGCCTCAAAACGGATATTTCCAATGAAAACTCGATATCAAAAATTTGACTAAGAGTAAAAGAAAGTAAAAATAAAACCTTTTCAAATCGTTTTAATGTGATTTTCTGGCTGATTACATTTATAAATATGTTTTGTTGAAGAAATATACAAGAACTGAAGAAGATTTTTTAGTCAAAATCATTTCTTTTCTTTTTTTTTTTTTAACTGCTTAAGTTTTTTTTGAATAAATTTCAGTTGAAATGAAATTATCATACGATCCGTTATTCAAGTTCAAGCAAGAGTTTTTTTTATTTTAAATATCAGTTTGTATGGGGTGTAATTAAATTCTTTGACAGTTTTGCGATAAAAACGTTTATTGGTTTAAAGTGAGAATTATATAATTTAAAATTACTATTTTTAAATAACATTTAAAGTCAATAACTTTTAGATACCTGCCTACAATTTTTTTTTATAAATATACAACTTTTGAATAATGTCAAATATAACTTTTATACGTCATTGAACTAAATTTAACGTCAGGAATTATTATTATTAAACATTTTACCTAATAAATGTTATTGTACAATAAATTAAAGATTATTCACAAAGATTTAATGTATTATATATTGTTTTTTTTTTTGTCACATGACACTAATTAGTGGATACTTATTTAGAAGTGAACTTAATGAAAGCTTGGAGAGTTCATTATAGAAAATATTAATGAGCTGGATTTATAAAAGGACAGAATAATTTCCAAGTTATATATTTCTTTTATATTCGTAAGTCTTACAAGTATTTTATCCGATATGGGTTTTGAAGAGAGCAACTCTTTTATTAAATCTTATATTAAATAATGTTCTTTATAAAGAAAATAATTTCATTTTAAAATTTTATCAGCTTAATTGAAATTTCTTAATAATTAGTTTATTGCAAGGAGATTATGATAAAGGTATCAAAGTAAAATGTCTTTTAATTTATTTCAATTTATTATCAATCATACGGTTCAGATTTAATTAACTTTTTTTTTTTTTTTTACTTTTGGAGGAGAAAGTGTGGCGTATCCTAGGATTCAAGGAATCCTTAAGGCCAAAATTAGTAAGAAAGTTCTGCTATTCATAAAACCCCTGTGCTATAGAGATAAAAAAATTAAAATGTTATGGACATCTAATGCGGATGGAAGATGTACGCTGGCAGACGTAGAAAGTGCTGGATGAAGGATGTGGAACAAGTGATATCAGTAAAATTATTTAGGGAGAGGTGCCGGGAAAGATGGAGAGCAGTGGTTGTTGGGTATCAAATCAATTACACAAGGACGTATTGGAAGCCTGCAGACTAGACAACTTACCAATAAATTTCCAGAGCATATCTTACAATTCAAGAGGAATAGTTTTGAAACCCGAACGGCTGTTAAGTTACCCCCATAGCCAAAGTTCTCTAGTAGCTGTGATGACATTTAGCTTATAGGTTTTACAATATTAAATTGTTGAACTATACATGTTAAAGAGACTACAGGAACATTTTTTAGCAATTAAACGTAAATAATATATATCTTAGTTATTTATTTATTAAAAAAAACAGAATATTGGACTCGGCCACATGATGCTAACAATAATAAAGTAATGCCCATAGATAGGGCCCTTGAAGCCATTCGTATTGAATGCGAAGCAAATGCTTTGGAACAGGTAGAGGAATTCAGATACCTGGATGTAATCATAAGCCGAGATGGTAGGATAGATCCGGAAGTACTGAATCGTGTAAGAGCTGCCAATCAAGCCTACTGCCAAATCAGCAATACGATTATAGGCAGAATAGAAGTTAAGTAGAGCAGTGGAATTCACCGTCTTTAAGACGGCTTTCCTTCCACTCCACCAGTATGAGGCCGAATCAAGGCCGATGTTTTAGACAAGCATGCAAGCCGGGTCACGGCTGCAGAGATGAGGTTTCTTCGTCGTATTGAAGGGAAGACTGCGCGAGACAAGATAAGAAATGAAAGAATAAGAAGTAGCCTAGAAATGGAACTTCTAATGAAAAAGATGGAGACGCGACAGCTGAAATGGTTTGGGCAGAAGAGAAGATAATAGGGTGAGATGTCTGATGGAGGTCAGAATGCAGGTAAACGGCTTAGAGGAAGGCCAAGGATGGGATATCTGGAATACATTGAGCGCCTAGGGGTAAAAAGTGGACAATCGACGGCGAAAAGAATGGCTCGGGACAGAGAAGTATAATGAATGGTTAGAGGCATGAAAACTGGCTCGACGCTGAAAGGCATAACAGTCTCAATAAAAGAAGGAGAAGATGAAACATAATATCTTAAATTCCACTGTACAACAACTTATTTATTTGCATTGTAAAATATAAACAACACGAACCTATGATAAGGAGTTAGATAAAATGAGCGAAAGATAAAAAAACAGAATGCGAAACAGAAAGTTTTAGTTGGAATACTATCATAAAGTTTTTTTTATAAACTTGCTCTAGAAAAGTTGTAAAAAGCATTGTACGTATATAACCGAGTAGTTTCCTCTTCCTACTCGTTAACTAAAGAGGGAGAGTTTGTCGTTTTGTTTGTAGCAAAGGATTCCATCCGATGAAAGATTAAAAGACCTTAAGTGGAAGGTTAAAAGAACTTAAGATAAAAGCGATGGCGATAGATACCATTACTATTCCTATTTTTTTTGGATTTATTACTATGGAATACTTATTTTTCAAAATAGATTATGTTGAACTAGACATAATCGCATGAACTGAGGCAATATAATACTGTGAGATCATCATTGGACGAACTGCTGCACAACACAAGTAGAGTTGTCCCAAAACTATAATAATAAGTTGATGACTGTTCAGGAAGTGAACAGGGGTAATTTTTATTTTATTTTAATCAATTTTAACAAATACAACGCCGAGAGTCAGCGCCTTTCCAAAAAGCCAACACTGCGGCCGGAAAGACAGCCTGGCTCCTGGTAAGGGGTTTTACAGCCAATCAGCTTCTGTTCCCCACCACTACACAGGGCTACTACGTCCAAGTGTTAGTGTGCGATAATCTCTGGCTAGAGAATATGCTGAAATTTTATGTAAGTCATAGTACAAGTTTATCAGTACATCTCCTAAGAAATCATATCAATTCAAGTTGTACATCTTGTTCATCAGCCATCAAGTTTTGGCAGTACATCTGGTTACAGTGTCTGGGTCATTGCGTCGAGCAAACACCGGAGGTCCAGGCAACCGTGGAAGCTGGCCACCAATAAGGATGACCGGAAGTCAGCCTTAGAAGATTGAAGCCATTTCTTCAATAACTACTATTTTTTTATAAACCACTTACCATTTACCATAATATATTCATCCGGTATTTTATCCGTCGTAGCATGCATATCTTTGTTTCCTGCCAGGTTTTCTATTCATCCATCGTCAGAGCAAATTCACCCCAGTTCTGTGTATGAGAGTCACTTCCACAGTTCTGTAGACTCACACTTGTTGGTTGTATATGTGTGGGAAGGTTATAAGGTAATCTTACTACATCTGTGTGTGTTTCATGACAAAGTGAAATTATTATGAATTGTGATTAGGCATTAGAAAATAATGTGTAATAAACAGCATATTTTGAGGAATACTTTATAACTAAATTTTAAGACGGTTGTTAAGCATGCTCAGTGTTTTATCAAGTCATTTTCATTGGTGGGGGGGAATAAGTTATTTTAGGAGTAAACTGTACTAATAAGATTAGATAAATTTTAAGGAAAGGCAATTAATGGATGAATTTTAAATTTGATGAATTAATTGCCTTTTTTTAAAAATTTATCTAATCTTATTAGTACAGTTTACTCCCGAAATAACCTATCTCCCCTCCCCAAAGAAAATGACTTGATAAAACACTGAGCATGCTTAACAACCGTCTTAAAATTTAGTTATAAAGCATTCTTCAAAACATGCTATTTATTACACACTATTTCCTAATGCCTAATCACAATTTATAATAATTTCACTTTGTCATGAAACACACACATGTAGGAACATAACCTTATAACCTTCCCACATACATACAACCAACAAGTGTGAGTCTACAGAAACATTTCGTTGAAGTGAATTCTCTACACGAACTTGATGAATTTGCTCTGACGATGGATGAATATCCGAAACCGGTCAGGAACATAACTAATATATTGCATGCTACGACGGATAAAATACCGGATGTTATCCAGCATTGCGGACCCAGCCATATTTTCAATAATATATTCAGTTTATATTCTTACTTCAATAGCCATATTTTCTCTCATAATACAATCAATACATACATACAGTCCACATCAAAATTCAGGTGAGCTACCAAACAATGACTTCAGGACATTTCCTGGCAGAGACAAATGAAAAATAATAAAAAACTGGCTGTCATTTCTAGATATGGCCAAAATCTGCGCGAATAGCTTGTGAACACACTGATAATATGGTGAATATAATTATTCTTATTTGAGAGAAATTCCATTCCATCAATTAATTTATAATTTGGCTTAAGAATATAAAGAAACATATTATTTTATATAAGAATTGTGGTTAACTTATCTAGTATTTCAAAAGTTTTCTCCCCTGTTTATTTTGAATCCTGAATCAGCAGAAATAAATTTAAAAGTTGTATTTCTTTTTTTTTTCTCTTTTTTTTATCTCTACAGTATTTTTTGTGAAACTTAGTAGATTGTGGTTTGAAGTTGAGCTTTCCAAGTTTTTGTATAACAGAATGAAAATGAGAACAGATAGACTCGACGAGTTTACTTTGTTTTGTAACAGAGTGGTGGTATGGAAGTCGTACTCACATACCATACTCAACAAAGAAGAGTGACTGACTACTGGTGACACACTTAACTAAACCGGCTATATATTTCCAGTGGTAAAGACAAACTATGTATGCCATACTATATAGGCATACAAACTGAAAGAAATAGCTTTAGATTGTCTTTTTTGGCTGATGTAAAAAAGTTGAGCATTCCCAACACAATCTGAAAGTTTTTTATTTTTATTTTATTTATTCTTTATTTTTTTCCTCATTTGTTATACCAAAATATATCTGCTACGTCATAAAAAAATCATTTCAAATCGTTCTGTTTTCAATTTCAATATTCCGGAAAAAAAGTTATCACTAACTTTAGATAACTGTAGTATATCAACGGTGATATTTCAATCACAATCACAATTGTTTACGCTTTCGATTTTTGTGTTGTCAAAGTTTTTTTTTTTTTTTTTTTTTTAATAACTTCTGCAACAGCATGCTCCACAAATCAGTACTACGTGCCGATTTAATAACATAAGTTTCTGGATTATTTTAAAATATGTAATTTTGTCAAATTTATTAACAAAAGTATCTCAGTTTGATGCTATCTGATTTGAAAAAAGTAGTTTTGTCACTCGGTGGCCCAAGGTAGAGTTAAATGAACGATGAAGTAACGAATTAGTGCTCTAATGGATTCGGTTTGAGGGTTATGCCCAACTTAATGAACTTGCACAGAGCAAAAACAAATTTGTATACAATATTATTAAGAAATCCTGGAGATTGATGAACAAACCGAAAACCAGTCGATGACCAAATAGAATAAAGCAGGCCATAACGTAAAAAAAAATCTGGTGTGACACCCTCATACAACTTTCTCTTATTTCAGTTCTCAAAATTATAATTGCCAAATTTCATAGTTTGCAAACCAAATTTAATGTAATTCGTCAAAAATTAAAAAAAAAAACTCTTCAGTAAAAGCGCACTTCCGGCTTACTCTTTTTCTTGAAACCCCGGAATTTTAGCCATCTATTTATTTCTAATTAATTTTGTTTGGATGATAGAATTGTATAATCAACTATGATAGCTTTTTTAGAAATAAACATAACCCCACCCCTCCCCTAAAAGTGCCCTTAAATGAATTTTCCCAGAGAAATGTTTTAAATAAAAGTTGTACATCTTTGTATGTTTAGTTTATATACGAAGTTTTAAGGAAATCCGTCAGAGCCATTTTTGAGAAAATCGCGTAAAAGTGAAAAAAAAAAAAATCCTTTAGTAAAGTGGTAAAGTAAACGCACTTCCGGTTATCCGACATTTTTCAAACTCGGAATTTCAATAATACATTTAATTCTAATTATGATGACAGAATTAGATAACAAACTGAAATAGCACTTTAGATGAAATCCTAATCACATTCTTCCCCCATAACTGCCCTTAAGTGAATTTGCCCAGAGAAACGTTTCCAATAAATGTTGCAGCTCATTTTACGTGTAGTTAATACTCCAAGTTTAATGAAAATCGTCGGAACCATTTTTGAGAAAATCGCAAAAAAGTAAAAAAAAAAGCAACTAGTAAAGTGGTACTTCCGGTTGAGGAATTTTGACAGATAACATATTGTCAGATCCCTAAATGGAATATCAAGTTTCAACATTCTTCGGTTTTTTTGTTTTTGAGCTATGCTGTTCACATTCACAGACACACACACGCAGACCATTGCTAAAAACCACGTTTTTGGACTTAGAGGACCTCAAAAGGATATTTCCGGTGGAAACTTGATATAAAATTTGACACGATTGCAATACTTCCTCTTATTAGGGGTAAGAGAAAGTAAAAATGGCTCTTATATTTCCTTGGTCTGTGGACGCGGTTACAATAACTGCTAAAATTGGAAAAAAGAAATTAATATTAGATTATGTGCTTCCGCTCCCGTCCACGACATTCAAGAATAAGTTGGATGGATGTTAAGCATACCTTTACTCTAAGTAACTTTTTTACTTTATTATTGATTAACATAACCATTGCAAACTTTCAGCCCAATTCGAAAATAATTAATATTTCGACCCAAGAAGCTTGAATAAGTAAACAATATTTACTCTTGTAGCAAACAAATTTTTAATTTTTACTAACTATTGAAAATTAATTTAATTAAGATTAATTTTCTAAATCTAGTTTATACAGTTTTTTTTCTTGAAAAACTAATAAGTTAGTGAATACGAAGATAAAAGATCTAAAAATGGGTTACAATTATAATTAAAATAAACAGTTAAATATGGAAAAGTGTAACACTTTTGGCCGACTGTTTCCAGCAGATAAGAAATCAGATTTAAGCCACACTTACACAACCAGACGACCTATTTAGTACTTTAAAAGCTACAATGTACTATTGCTGCAGTATTGTGTACATTTTTAGTTAAATATTCTAAATTTACTTACCATTTTGGATTAATTAACGATGAATATGAAATTTTTTTTTTTCTTTTTGTTTAATTTAATTTTTTATTTATTTTGTGTTTATAATTACTTCCTCTTACTCCTATTAAGAGGAAGTATTGTAATCGTGTCCAGTTTTCGATATTGAGTTTTCATCGGAAATATCCGTTTTGAGGTCCCCTGATTCCCATAAAATGGTTTTTATCAAATGGTCTGTGTGTTTGTGATAGCTCATAGCTCAAAAAATTCACGGGATCATAGCATCCGACAGTGGGTCATGTGTC
This sequence comes from Triatoma infestans, assembly GCA_011037195.1. Classification (NCBI taxonomy): domain Eukaryota; kingdom Metazoa; phylum Arthropoda; class Insecta; order Hemiptera; family Reduviidae; genus Triatoma; species Triatoma infestans. The sequence continues at coordinate 28,061 of JAAEAF010005139.1, forward strand.
AAAATTCCTCAACCGGAAATACCACTTTACTGAACTTTTTTTTTTTTTTTTTTGTTTTTTTTTCACTTTTACAAGATTTTCTCAAAAATAGCTTCGACGATTCTCTTCAAACATGTTGTATCAACTACGCATACAAAGATCTACAACTTTTATTTGAAACATTTGCTGGGAAAATTCATTTAAGGGCACTTTGAGGGGGGAGGGGTGATTAAATTTTCCTCCAAAGTATTATTTCACTTTACTATACAATTCTGTCATCTAAATAATGCTAATTAGAATTGAATGTGTTGGTGAAATTTCGAGTTTGAAAAAAAAAATTGGATGACCGGAAGTGAGTTTAATTTATCACTTTACTAATTACATTTTCACTTTTTCGCAGTTTTCTCAAAAATAGCTCCGAAGATTTTCTTGAAACTTGGTATATCAACTACACATACAAAGAGTTACAACTTTTATTTGGAACATTTCTCCAGAAAAATTTATTTAAGGGTACTTTTGGGTTTCCTCTAAAGTGCTTTTTCAGTTTATTACACAATTCTATCATCTAAAAATATTACTTAGAATTAAATGTTGTTGAAATTCTGAGTTTGAGAAAATCGGATGACGGAAGTGCGTTTCTAAGAGGAAGTATTTTTTTTAGTTTTCTGGTATTTCTCTAAAACTACTCCATTTTTTTTTAAAGTGGAATGTGAACTACACTTATAAAAAGCTACAACTTTTAGTTGTAACATTTCTTTAGTAAAGTCATTTAAGAGGGTTTTTGGGAGAGGGGTGGGGTTCTGTTTTTCTCTAATATGCTATCGTAGTTGATTATAGAAATCTACCATCCAAACAGAATTAATTAGAAATAAATAGATTGCCAAAATTCCGAGTTTCAAAAATTAGTAAACCGGAAGTGCGTTTTTACTTAACAGTTTTTCAATTTTTGCGATTTTCTCCTTAAAAACACCGACGAATTTCATTAAATTTGGTATACTAACTATAAAATTTGTCAATTACAATTTTGAAAACTGAAGTGAGAGAAATTTGTATCTGTGTATCACACCAGATTTTTTTTTAAATAGACAAGACTCACAGCTGCTTGAGACTTTTCTTATTTTTAATGGAATTGATCTAGATGGGTTGATTTCTTTCTGCATTATTCCCATCTTTATTTTTACATCGATCCAATCACTATGAGTGACATTATAAATATTCTTATCCAAGCCGTATATACTTTTCTTTTATTAACAGTTGTATATTTGATTGTTTTTTGTATTTTTGAATAAAGTATATTATTATTATTATTATATTATTATTATAGTACTCTAGTTCTAATCAAATGATATTATTAAATGTTAATCATTTATTTAATTATTGTTTGTTATTTGTAGCTTTTATATTCTCTTAAATCCTCGTACGCCTACTTTTAATCATTCTTTCCTTCTTTCAGATAGTTATTGTTTTCTTTATCAATTGCTGTTATTGAAGAGTTTTTCTCTCTACCTAGAATTCTTTATCATTTTCCAATGCTTATATATACATATCTGCATACTCATGCAGAATCTTATCTTCTTAGTGTCCTTAGAATTTTTAATTTTTTTACAGATGAAATGGGGGTTGTAGAACTGTTGATCTATGCCTCATAAGTACACTTAATTTGTTTATAATTGCTGAACCTCCTCCACACTATTAACACGTACGAAATAGGTATTTTAACACCTTTTCATTTCACGTTTGTTGTTTCACCAAGATTCTCAAGGCCTTAGATATCTTCTTAGACAAGCTACACTCCCTCTTTCGCCTTTCCCTATTTTAAGTAAGTTTCTTAACTTTTCATAAGGCTTTGTCTGTTATCTTCTATCAGAGTTTTTGGATAGTATTGTTTTTATCATTTCCCTTATCTCTCTCTTTAGCAGCTTACTGGTGACATTTATTGTAAGTGGATTTCACGTCTCTACAATCTCCTTCTGCCAGCTAGATCTAAAAAATGTATAGTTCATATTATAAAAGATTTCCTCAGTTATAGGTCCCCCTTATCTTTACTATATGAGTCCATTTAAAATCTACTAAAATAACTTTGCCTTTAATACAAAGTTTTAATGTCGCATTATTCAAAAAAATTTCTTTCATTTTATTCCAATTCAATAATCCTTCATTAGTTTGATCTAAATCTGTTTGAGCGATGGTCATCCTTTTCAGTGCTGTTTACTTCTACTTTTTGTATACATCCTGTCATTAGCAATCTTTCATATGAATCTACTTTCGTTTCTGTCGAGGGTCGGTGTCTTCTTGGGCATAGACTCTCATAATTTCGGTAACACAATCCCATAATGTAACTCTTCCTACTTCACTAAGTAAATAGATATTAACTATTTCCATTAAGGATGATAAAGATTCAGCCAAAAAAATAAAATAAAAATGCCGGTATTTGTATCAGTAATTCTCCTGGTTTTGTATTTGTTGTGTCTTAAATGAAATTTTTGCAATTTTAAGATGTATTGGTATCTTCGAAATAAAATTTTCCGAGCAGAGTGTTCCCACTTTTCACTTAAGCATGCTTGAAAACCTTCAATTCAAAAATATCTAATGCCAAAGATCAGGAACGTAGCGGCAAGGGTAAAGAATAGCCGAACGGTCGGTATTTCTGAATCTTAAATCTTCTTTTCTGTTCCTTAAACGTCTATGCTTGGCAACAACATCTTCTGTGCTGCGCAGTCCTAACCTACGTTTATACTAAGAAAGGAATTCGAATGAAGCTTCTCGGATGTCAGTTGGCTGGGCATAGCGTGTTTTTTCGCAATAATTTGACTGAATACTAAGGAAAATCTCTTAAAATAAATATTATTTTTACTTTCTCTTACTCCTAGTAAGAGGAAGTATTTAATCGTGTCAAATTTTCGATATCAAGTTTTCACCGGAAATATCCTTTTCGAGGTCCCCTGAGTAAAAAAAAAATGGTTTTTAGAAAATATGTATATGTATGTGTGAATGTATGTAGGTATTTATGTATGTATATATGTAAGTATGTATGTAGTGAACAGCATAGCTCAAAAGCAAAAAACCATAGAAAGTTTAAACTTGATATTCCGTTTAGATATCAGTCAGGGATCCGACAGTAGGTTATCTGTCAAAATTCCCTAACCGGAAGTACCACTTTATTAGTTAATTTTTTTTTCCTTTTTTGCGATTTTCTCAAAAATGGCTCCTACGATTTTCTTGAAACTTTTACATCAACTACGCAAACAAAGATGTATAACTTTTATTTGAAACATTTCTCTGGAAAAATTCATTAAAGGGCATTTTAGGGAAGGGGTGGGGTTATGTTTTTCTCTAAGTGCTATTATAGTTGATTATACAATTCTATCATTCAAACAAAATTAATTAGAAATAAATAGATGGCCAAAATTCCAAGTTTCAAGAAAATTAGTAAACCGGAAGTGTGCTTTTACTGAATATATTTTTCTCAGTTTTCGACGAATTTCATTAAATTTGGTAAACAAACTATAAAATTTGTCAATTATAATTTTGAGAACTGGAGTAAGAGAAAGTTGTGTGAGTGTTTCACATCAGATTTTTTTTTAATTAAAATTCAAACATAATATATTGTTTTAATTAAAATGAAAATTTCGATTAAAGAAATTAGTATCTATGGATATATGAGATTAAATCCTGAAAAGTGGAAGATAGGAAGAGATAAAAATAAAAATTAAATGAAAAATCCAATTGAAGTAAAAATTAAAATAGGGTAATAGGGTAATATTATTAATCTTGGAATTAATGATAATCGCTGAATAAAGACCAATCATTGAGTAGAACTGTGAGATAAAGGAGTAAAAGAGGTGTCATGCGAATTGGAGTCAATAGCGAGGAGAGTTCTATTATCTCTGCCAGTCACACATCTTGTATACACACTCACACACACACATACACATACACACAAAGCACACACAGCTCTATAGAGCTGCATTCTATAAAGTAATAACAGAATCAATATTAAAATTGGAAATGGATTTCGTGTATATATGTATATTTATATCAGTTTGAATCAAACTAAATTATCACCATTTAAAAACTCATTCGGTCCAAATTTCACTTTGTTCCATTTCATTGAATATTTTCAATTAAACAATATTAAAAATTTTACATTGAAGATTTTCAATTAATTTTAATTCAGTTTAGTATGCGAAGGACAGATTTGTTTTAATAGCATAACTGGATATGACACTAAAAGTGGATGGTGGCTACAGAGCCAGTAAACTATTACAAAATAAAGGATCTATTGTGAATTTGTGATTTCTAAATTTCTCTAATTTGGTGAATTCTATAGAGGTACAAGTGAGGATATGAGGAAGGTCAGCTACAGTTTGCCTAACCCAAGTAATTGTACCCACTAACGATGTGGGTAACTGTATGAAATGTTCTAATATTTACCAGAAATAATAAATGTATTCTCAGCATACATGTTATAAAGTTGCTAAAATTCCTAAAGTAGCGACTTCAGTTCATCCTATTCGAAATTATCATGCCAAAAAGTTGTTAGTTGCTTGGCTGCTCATTTCTTATTTTGGCAATCAATTTTGTGGTTTCGTATATATTCCATACTTTCCAAAATCATTGACAACAAAATCTGAACTTTCAGTTTCTTTGATTTTTTCCAATATCACCAAAAATTAATCTTTAATGAATATTTGTGGGCATTTAAGTACCTAGTCTTCTTCACTTGAAATTTTCTGTTGAGTGTCTATATCTGAGGTTTAGCAATTGCAGTTTTTTTAAATCAGTAATAAAGACTCTTCTTTTAAGACTGTACCTTTTCAGTTCCTTCTGCCAGTTTATATTTTAATGTAACGGACAAATTGAGGTATGAAAACTTTGGGTACTTTGCGACCTGAGGAGATAGTAGCTCAAAATGACCTGGTGGTGAAGGTCCTCAAACTCCTTAGGGAGGGAGGGTTTGTCTACTAGGAATTATCAGGGTTGGCACAATAAGCCTCTGTTGGCTGCAGTGCCGGGATATAGCCCACCCGAGGTTGGATAAGGATAATGATAATGATAATGTAACGGAAGAAAATATGGCGAACTATTTTTTTTTGGTTTCGTAATAGATGGTCTTTGAGAATTTGTTCAAGGGCAAATTTTGTCAAGGTTCCTACTCAAGAATACTATTTAAAACTAACTAGTCGAAGCCTGAAATGGTCGATCATAAGTCCGCAGCATTTAAAATACCTGGAAGTGTTTTCTGTGATATTCTGAACTATATTTTAAGTTTTATTAAGTTTATAAGTTTGAAATTGAATTGTTTTGGTTTTAAAAGTTTTATCATAAAATTAAAAAAAAAAAAAAATGAATTTAAAAAACAAAAAAGGACTCTTCGTATAAATTGAGCTATAAATTAAATTTAATAAACTATGTGGTAAATAAATATGAAATTGTCCGGAAAATACGGTATATCTAGTTTATACTTAAAGATACTTGAATAAAAGATTTAGAGCTCCTATTTGAAACTCTTTTTACTTATCTAGATTAATATTGTACGTTGCTTTAGGACTGGAGAAAGCTGTAGCAGGTAATCAAAATGTTCCTCACTGGACTTGAGATGGACAATGAGGATCAATTTTTTTATTATTTTTATTTATTTATTTATTTTACATCTATACAATACACACTGTACATGACAGATGGAGAGTGGTTTGACATACAAACTATTTACATTCAGTAATTAGCAGAAAAACAAATGGAAGAAAAAAAAACAAAAACAAAATGAAGAGTAAAATAAAAATTAATAAAATAAAAAACCATAATTTACAATATCAATAAAGACAAAAGCCAAATAAAACAAATATTAAAAGGTATCCATTAAAAATTTAAAAGAAACTTTCTCACTTTTAAATTGTTAATTATAATAAAATTATACATATCAAATAAATGATGCTTATTTTTTATAAAGAAAATACTCGTCACAGTTAATGGATAATATTTGCATAAATATCTCTCTCTTTACAAAGAAAATGCAGGACATTCAATAAACATATGAGCCAAGGATTCCTGACTATAGTTACAGAGAGCACAAGGTGACTCCAAGTTTACCTCATACTTAACACCCTTACTGTACACAATTAACCTTTTTTCGGATGACATTCTTACTTGACTCATAACCCAAATATAACCAAAATTATATCTAATGGTACACTATACGGATAAATAAACCTGACTTCTGTTAGCGAGCAAAAAGTACATAGTACTTTTGTACGCGATGTTAACGAGCAAAAAGTACATAGTACTATAGGAAGACTTTGCAATCCTCTCCAGGTTCAAACAGATCAACTTATCTCTTAAACAATTCAAAATTGCGGTTTTTTACTTTTTCAATCAATCCAGCATCTTGCTCTATCCAAAGCCAACTAAATCCGAGGTCAGCAAAGTACTCTTCAATTTCAAAACCCAGTTGTATTTGGTACTATTACCGGCTAAACTGTCCATTGTTAACAACCTGTTGTAACAAATTTTAAGAATGCGATTATTGGGCATATTTAAAATCTTTATGAGAAAAATTTAAAGCTCTACTAAAAACAAGATAACTCAACTGGATGCTGCCCGTCTCCATTCTCACCATATAGCTAGCTGTGCAATTCGGCCAGTAGTACAAGGATTAATGAAATTTGGTCTGTAAGACATCCGACTGATCTGCGTACTTTAGTGGAAGAACGAAATGGAAAAATAATAGTTTTGTGAAAATTAGCTAGTTCAAATAGTGTATTTTAGTGATGGGGACAGAGCCAGGTATACTACAATCTAGATTAATGCAAACCAAGAGACCAGGGGCAAGAAACAGTTAGGGTAAAACAATAAAACTCCCTCCAGACATACCAGCATTATTTGAAAGGATTTGAACTATGAAGAGAAGACATTCCTTCAACATAATCTGAGCTAGACATTCTACGAGTAGACATCAGTGCCATTTTAAATTAAAACATAAAAGCTTTGCATTCAATCTAGATAAATAAATAATTTCATAAACTTAATAGTGGTGATATTGTAAAATATTTAAATATCTTTAAAGATAATATACTTCATTTAATCTACCAGTGTTTTCTTAATTATTCTTATTACTTCTCTCTCTTAAAAATTACAAACACAAGCCCTTTTACTAAACCGCTCGTGCTACACCAACTACTACTACAAACACACAACAACTCAGCACACCAAAACATTTCAGTACGTTAACGCCCAAACCTCACTGAGAGTCAATGTAAATTAAAAAAAAAAAAATTGTAATAATCCTTGGTATCTATAATCTAACTATAAGGATTTTTGGTAGTACCTTTTCCAGAAATATAGAATTTTTTTTAATATTTTCATTTTATTCAGATTACCCATTCACTTCGACTATTAAAAGCCAAAATTCTCTATATTAAGACCAATGGTTCTGTGAACGCATCTTTCAATGCGTCACTTAAGATGTTACAGAAAGCGTAACGGTACGCAGACCACAAATATCCCTAAATTTCACCCTAGGAAAGTCAATAACCAACTACTTTAACCCAAGTAAAAATATAGAGGGGATAGGCTAAACCAAATATAAGGGACGGGATTTTCTAGTGAGTGTTATAGTATTTTCAACCTTCACTGCAAACTAAGTTCACTCTTCCCGGCCTAATCTGACGCGTCTGTACTCTATACTACTTCTTTTGATTAACTATAAAGTTCTACAATAATTCCTTTTACACATTAGTAATATACTCGTAATTTCGTGAGTGCAGTTCAATTTACTTTTTTCTTATCCCAGACAAAAATCCATTATATTTCTTAACTTTTTTTGTACTATGGAACATTTTGTCCTTCAAAAAAAGGCCTTATTCATCCAGATAAGGTTAAGGACAACTCAAAAAAAAAATTTCAATACATAAAATAAAATTACAAAAGTACTATTTAGCTATAGCAACATATGCACCAAATATAGACTTTGCAGCCTTAATTTAATAGGTTCTTCCACAAAACATTGTGTTCTAATAGATAGTAATGTAGTGGAATCGTTTATCGGATGATCGAATCCCACCGTGATACCACCAGATGTAGTGGATTCATTTATTGTGATTCCTGAGGTATGTAGTAGATGTCTTGAAGAGGGCGGAAGTTAGTTTAGAGATTTTTGGAAGTTAGTGCTCGAATTATTAACACGGAATTTATAAAAATAGACTGTATTTGTACAATAATTTAAACGTGAGTAATGGTAACTATTAACAAGAAATACTTAGAAATAAATAGGAGATAAATAACTAATATTTAGAATGATTAAAATAAATGAACTAAGATGCACAACTAAGGAAATAAGTATAAATAAAAACTGTATAGGGACGCGGAAACTGCTGCTCGTATAATAATCTTGAAGACGTACTGAAGTATAATCATATAATCATCCCCTCTTCCAATGGGGCGAAGTTTATATATTAGTGTTAGCAACACTCACACCAAAACATCTGTCCTAGTGTGCGTCCTTGTGCGACCTTGGTTATTTCGGTGACCAGTGATTTAGGTCAGTGGCCAGCCTTAGCGGTTGCTTGCTTTGATGTAAAGTATTGACCCTTGGTTTTGTTTGTTTGGCCGCGGCCTTGTCTTGAAGACAGCAGCCGGCTAGGCCACTAGTTATAAATTATTCTTTCTTTGTATGTGTTGTGAAGGTTTGACATTGCTATGACCCTGCCATGTCATTAGATGTAATTATGGTATTAGTATTTTGTACCAGCACAAAGTACATAACTCGTCTCCTGAGAGTTGGGTATACCATTCTTTCGGAAACTTATTGGTTATTATGATCGATTTCTTTTTTTTTTAGTGATATGATTTTCTTTAATTTTGAAATACTGTTGACAGTAATGACACAAAAGTTTTATTGGTGTTTGTACAGTACAATAAAAATTGTATTTGAAAAATAACAACTTACAGCTCAATTCTCAAAGTATAACCACTCGTGTTGGACTGTCTTCAGCCACTTATCAGCCAACTGTTGAAGACCTCGCAAGTACCAGTCTTTATCTTTTGATTGGAAGAACTCGCCAACACTGTTTTCGACTTTCTCCTCGTTATTGAACTGTTTCCTCCGAAGAAAATGAGCCATTGAGCGAAACAAGTAATTGTCAGGGGGGGCGAGGTCAGGGCTGTATGCAGGGTGTTATAGAAGTTCTAGACCATCAAGTTCTTCAATTTTATTCAGAGTTATTATAGCGGTATGAGGACGAGCATTATCTTGTTGTAGAAGAACTTTCTTCCGATTTCTGGATATTTCTGAACCAAAACTTCATACACCCGCTCCAGTTGCTGGGAGAATAAAGTTCTGCATTTATAGCAAGACTATCAGGAACCAGTTCAAAGTACACCACACCTCGAGATTCCACCAAACACACAACATAATTTTATGTCCAATCCTACCATGTCTCACAAACGGATTCGGTAACTGGCCTGGTTTTAACCACTGCTTGTGTGTGTCAGGGTGGCGGTAAAATATCCATTTCACATCACAAGTGACTATTCTTTTCAAAAAAAGAGTTTCTTTAGGACTGGAGAACGGTTGTTGACATATTTCTACCCGACTTTGGGCTTAGGCAGCCGTCAAATCATGGGGTACAAATCGGCAACTCCTAAAATTTCTTCCAAGACTAGGCCCAAGAATGGTCGACAGTTGGCGGGTATCTGGTTGACGGATTTTCATTAACTGCCCTTTCTGTCCCACTCAGATGGGTGCCCAGAACGTGGTTCATCTTCAAGGGTGGTGTCGCCGCTGTTGAAACGCCTAAACCAACGTTGCGCAGTCCTTTCATTCACAACACCCTCCCCTTCCACTTAACATATTTTTCGAGCAGCAGCCGCTGTAGTAAATCTTTGTTTTCAATAATGCCGCCAAAATTCAAGAATTTTTTTTATTTATTTTTATTTACAAATTTATATGGGCCAGCTCACTTAGAGCTTTATACGTAGAGTTAATTGAAAGGAAATAAAAACAACAACAAACCCTTAATAATAATAATACCGTTGTAAGCTATTTTTTCTGATTTCATATTGAATGAGTAGCACAGATATTGGTTTGAAAGAGATACGATAACTGAGTGAACAATTGTTGTTTGAAAGGTTCTCTTTCTGATAAACATGACTAGTTAAGGATTAAAGTCTGATATAGAGCAGAACAGATAAACATACAATTCCATTCAAGAACCGACAAAACTTTTGCGTCATCCGTAGTACTAACTCACAGATATGTATATCTGCCCCTTTTGTCTCAAATATTTGCCCCAAAAAAATGATATTAGAAAATTTGTGGAAATCTATGATGTTAGATTTGAGGTGTTTAAGGGTTTGTTGTAGGCGCTGTTTTCTGGTCTACAAAATGTGATCACATACTAGTTTTATTGCCTATTGAAGAGATAAACTAAGAAGTATACATAATACGCTATATTTTTTTGGTTAAAAGTAAGTAAGTTAAAAGTACCAAGTTGAAATGGGGTCATTTTTCTGTTATTATTGTTTTAACAGCTGTTAAAGAGACAGTCCTGTCAGTGTTCCAAATCAGATTTCATTTTATAAAATAAATCCCATACTCTGCAATTATCATAAGTGATTATCAAATCACACGTGCCGCTTAATATTGTCGAATATATTTTTATGAAATAAGTTTAAGAAAATATGAAGAGATATAAAACAGTTTTATGACAAATCTTTCTGCATCAAATTGAAGCTCATTTTCATTGTAAATATTTTATAATAATATAAACAACAACAATAATAATAATAATAATTGTAATAATAATGAAATTATATTTGTAATATAAAGATATTATTAAATAGTACATTATAGATTGTGAGTGAATCTGAACGAAATGATTAATGATACTAACCCCATAATAGCTGCACACAAATCTGTACCACTAACCGACAACGGTGGGTTCCATCCGCCTAATCAATAAGGTTCCCTTGAAATATTAGTTACTGATATATAATATATAATAATAATAATAATAATCATAATAGTTCCATTATCGTTATTGTTAACATTGCTATTAATATTAATCAAACATATTGACCACTTGAGATAATAGCATTTGCCTTAACATATCATGTCGTACCTTTCAATTCTTATAAACAATTTATAATTTTATTTACTTTGCTTTTAGCAAAGTGATCATATCTGCTTTCAAACTGAATTTTTTTTTATTTATTTCTATTTAGAAATTGTTATGGGCCAGCTCACTTAGAGCTTTACACATAGTGCTAATTGAAATGAATTGAAAACAACAACAAAACAAAGATGAGTCTTTCTCAGAGATCTTGGTAGAGTCTGGGTTTCAATCTTCTCTGGGATGGAGTAGGCTCGTCTATGTGGTAATGTGAAGCGGTAGGAAGAAATTTGTCCGTTAGCTTAGCCATGTATGTGTATATATCTGGCATGTCAAATTTTCTGTGTGTTTAGATACTTCTGATAAACCAGGGAGCGTTTAGTACGGTTCGCAGTACTTTGAGAATAGTATGGTGTAAGAATTTGTAGAGTAGTATGGTGCAAGAAAGTTTCAGTGGTGTGTTTTGGTTAATAAGTAGGTAAAACTGTTTCAATCGGATGTTAATGTTAGTGTTAATGTGCAACCTCCAGGTGAGTCTTGTATCAAGGATTACGCCCAGATAAGGCACACCTTGGTGTGTTTTGTTTCCAGAGAATTTCCTGATTGTTAATTGTTAGTAGGCGAAGATCTATAGTTCGCCTTTAATGCGCCGGAGAGGAAGATTTCCGCTTCAGTTTTACATGGGTTCAACTTTATTCCATCGTTGATCAAATCAGCTAGATATTTATAGTCTATTGATGTTTGTAAGTCAGTAATGCTTTCGTTAATGTCTGTATTGGATGCCTTACATGGTATCGTCCGCGTAGGTAGCTAATGTCGCTTTAGTAGGTTCAGGTATGTCCGAGCAGTACAGGTTGAAGAGTATTGGGCTCATAATTGCTCCTTGTGGTAGTCCCGCTAGTATTGTCTTTCTACTATTGAATGTATTGTTTAAAATAGAAAATATATGGAATAATTAATTGTTCCTTAAATATTAAAACAAAAAAAAAATTTCTGCTGTGAAACACTCACTCGTTTTTCCCTAACAGCAATAATTATTGCAATTCTAATTAACAAATTTCGTATTAAACTTGCCGTGTTTATTAAACCTTTTAGTTGACTTGCGTTACTTATAAATAAAATTAATTGGGGTTATTATTTGTTTATTATATTTTATGGCAACGCTCTTTACCTAAATCTCTTCACAAAGCTTATAGGAGCACTTTAAATCTAAGCCCAACTGGACTCGAATCCGGGAATTCCGTGTTTGAGTCACTGACTTAACCCCTCCCCATTTAAGACGTATTATTATAATTATTTCCGAGAGTATATTGGATGATCTCTAAAATTTAATCATATTGACAATAATTATTATGGATACTTGAAATATTAGCAGCCAATATTTGATTCTTTTTTTTCTTTTGTCTGAACGATGCCGACCAAAACAATCTTTTCACAATTGCATAGAAAATAGTTCCAAGAACTTCTTTAACTAAACCACATGTTGTCCATTTTGTCACATATCTTTCCCAAATATTAGCAAACCCGCTAACTAAAAAATTAATATTAACTTTTTCAGCCTATAACTAAATGCTAAAAGGGTAGTTTGAAAAGTTTTCCATATTTTCTTAACTTCCTTCTTTTTTTTTTTGTCCTCAATATCCACCCACCAAAGTATCTCTATTATCAAATGTTACAAATGAAATTTAAAAAGTTTTCACTGCAGAAATAATTAAAAAAAAAAAAAAGATTGAAGACTGATCACCTATTATCTGATTACAATGGTTTCAACATGATGATACTGAATCAAATTTTTCTCCAATAGTTGTATACAAAATTATATCCTAACTTTTTTTAAGTGATCAATAATTTTTTTAAGCACGTCATCTAAATTCATTTACTAACATGTTGAAAAATATTACTTAGAATTAAAACATATTATTTTATTTTCACTCCAAATTTAAAGTTAAATAATTGAAACAATTTAATTTTTAAATCATTTAAAATAACTGTGAGCATTAGCAACACGCCCATTCCACTCGAGAAAGACTTTTCTACCAATTTCTTTACAAAGTTGCATTGAAAGTGAGTATTTAATTAGTTTGTGAGGATTAATACTAATGTGTCTGATTTACAGCAATGTGCGGGGATTACTTTTTTTTCTGGGAAGCTGCAGTCCTGAAAGTACCTGGGCCTCCTCAACTAGCTTCCTCTATTCCTCTCGATCATAGGTTCTCAAACGCCATCTAGGCCCGCCCATGCTCCTCAGGTCTGCCTCCACATCATCGAGCCATCTCATGCGAGGCGTCCCTCGATGACGTCGACCCCCGGGAGGGCCATAAAGCATCCTTCTGGGTAAGCGTTTTGGTTCCATCCGCTCCACATGACTCAACCACCTAAGGCTTTCTTACTTAATGAAGGCTACGACGTCCGGTTCCTGGTATAGACCTTTTAACTTTACGAATCCACGTAATCGACTCTACTCGACCTAATCCTCCACCGATCTCGCTCCTTCACTAGCTCGTAAATCTTTCTGAGGATCTAAAGACGCTCGTCGTCCCTGGTCAATACCCACGTCTCATTTGCATAAGTAACTACTGGTCTTACCACCGTCTTATATACCAGTAGCTTTCCCCTTGTAGGTAACGTTTCAAAGCACAATATATTGTGAATTGCGAAATAGCATGTATTGCCTGCTGCGATTCTCGCCTTAATGCCAGAGCTAACGTAAATATGTCAAGCCTTTTATCCTCAAATATTACTCCTACCCTCGATAATTATATTTATACAAATTTTCATGAAGTGGAGAAGTTTGTGTGCTTAAATAATGGCGGTTTTAACAGAGGGGTGATAAATAAAATATGGACAGCTTGAACGAATTTAACATGCTATACCCTAGTGTATAGCAGCGTTCATATTCCCAAATAGAGAAAAGTTAAGTCAGGTTATACATTGTTATCACTGAATCATCCAACTATTTCAGTATTATGGCAAAGTATAATATTTTTTAAATAAATCCATATTTCTTTTCAATCAAACAAAATGTTTTTTGTTTCAACAAAATTAATATTTTATTCAATGAAGTTAATCATTATTCAGCCGGTTAAATCTTTTGACAATCAAATTAAACATTATTTTTAAAGTTTAGTTCCAACAATTATAGAGTTCTGTCGTTACAGTCGCAACAATGCCTACCTCCGAACAGTGAGTGTAGAGGCTTCTAGGAGGAGGAATTCCTAAAAGCAGCTCTGCGATATTCGAACTTTCAATGCTCGAACCAATGAGCTCATTCTACCTCTTCGTAATTGTTGCAATTGATTCAAAGCATGTTGAAAACTAGTAATGCTATAACTGTTATGAGTTTACTAAGTTTTTGACGCAAGGTTAGGTGTGAAGCATCATTTTCATGAGAAGTTAAAGTCATCAGGAGCCAGCGGTGCCACTAATATCAAGCTCTAAGAAGAACGCTATTCACTTAAACTGATGCAGGCTTACCATATGAGCATGTAGTGCAAGCTCCTTTTTGGAACTTCGCCTTTGGTCAAGTTTAATGTATTTTAATAAAAAGAATGTAAAAAAAAAATATATCTAGAATTATTACAGTATAACAACTTAAAGAGATTTAAAATTAATCATATTGTAATAGCCATCAATTGTTATTTCAACTTGATGATCATTCACATAAATGTAAAAATGTTATTTAAATTTATAGTCCTATGAAATAAACTTATTAAATACATCTTAGCCCAGTTTGTAATTTTGTTTGAATCCACTACTATTAGTTTCTGTTGTTTATTTATATAATATAATCTAAAATATATTTATATTTTATGAGCCTATATTCAGAATAATTAATAAACAAATACAAACGTTATGTTGTCTACAGTGTAAGTCACTATAAATCTTGTTACTAAAATAATTCCATCGCCCATATTTACTAAGAACAATAAACCTTCTCTATAAACCATTATTTGAAGCTATTAGCATCTTGATATGCATACACTTTACGACATCAAGGTGTTGTATATCTGTACTCTAAAACCAATTTTCTAAGTTATTCAAACATCTCTTGTGTATATTATTTAATTAATCACACATGGTTCACTGACACTTCCATTCTTTACCATACAAACACCCCTCCACTATATCGTTTATATAAACACCCCTAATTATTTATATCTTCATATTAAAATATGAATTATTGTAATCAATGAAATTTTATTAAATTTAGCCTTTTTATCATAAATAAAGATAATAATCTGTTGTAAAATATATACCATTTTTTCTTACTATAACTTTTACAGTTCTAATTGATAAGTTTTTTTATAATCTTGGAATTTTACTAAATATTTAGTTGCCCGGGCATAAATTATAGGTGGTAGGGTTTATTCTTTAGAAATAACCCCCTCTCCTGCTCCAAAACCCCTCCACAATAAATTTATCCGGAAAAAATGCTTCAAATAGAAGTTGGTAGCACTGTAAAGTAATTCCTATTTTTTCCGGCGGGCTTAACGTCCAACTACCAAATTAGGTGTCGTGGACGGGGGCGGAAGCACCTACTTTACTATTAACATTTTTTAAACAAATATATAGTTTATACGCTGGACTCGGAACTGGGGTCCTCCCACTTACAAGTCCATGCTCACAACCAATACACCAACACCCGCTCCTGGTAGCACTGTATGTGTGTAGTTAACAATTCAAGTTTAAAGAAAATTGTTTGAGCTGTTTTCAAGAAAATCACCAAAAAACTGAAACATTTATTCAGTAAAGTTTCATTTTCTTCTATAACCTTATAAGTACGTTTTCTCTATAGTGCTATCATAGTTGATTATACAATTCTATCAGCCAAAGCAAGTACAACAGATTTCGATCGATCAATACATCAGAAAAATCATTGTTACAATAATTTCTAAATATGCAAATGAGCAGCCATAATTAGAATGTAATAGATTTTAGAAACATTTAGCTATATAGCTACCTTCATTAAGATATTTTTTTTTTATTTTGTTAAGTATCTCCACCTGAGTAGTAACTTCCTTTTAAGCCTATTCGTCAAGCCTGGTGGTTCTGTAGATCTCTTCTTCGAGGTGGCTGTTCCCTCATCTTCTGCATGCCATATCGCCCTTTCCATACGATCATACGATCATCTTCGATTATCTTCCTTCTTCCATGTATCTTACATGGCCAAGCCATTGAAGAAGTCTTTTCTTCAATTTTCCCTACAATATCCTTCTGAGCACGCATTGTACTCTTTATATCATCGTTCCAAACTCCATGCAGTTTCAATATCGTACAACTGCGTTATAACCATCCATTTTGTCTGCTCTTTCTATCTTGCTATTTTGCTAGCGCTCCACAATCCGCAACATACGTTAATACACTTTCAACAATTGCTTCCTGCATTTTTTTTTGTTCGTATATTGCTGATTACGTTACTTTATACTACGCCATTAAGCGCCCTAATAATTTCACTGGGTTTGCAAATTTTCTTGTTTGCTTCGCAGGTTTCATTTTCTTATATAATAGACCCTAAGTACTTAAATTGATTCACAGCCTTAATTGTTCCCTGAGATAGCCCAGTACCACCCAAAACAACATATTCTTTTTTCCCCAAGATCACAAAAACCCCAAGCAAACGAAAGTCATTGAGATACATAAGGAAACTGAGTTGGGCATTCTCACTGAAGGTTGATATAATCTTAAAATCAGCAATATCTTTTATTGCTAATGCCTGAACATATTGGCTACAAAATTTTTGTCTGATAAATTATCAAACCCTGACCATATATATATATATATATATATTACAAATTACCCTGACCACATATATATATTACACACATATATTACAAATATATATGTATATATATAAGTATATATATATATATATATATTACAAATTTGTAATACTTCACGATCTGTTCCATTATTTTCTATTTAATTAAAACCCGTCAACATCTGGGTGATTAGCGGCGGAGCCTTCTTAGAATATTGCTGTTCTCCGGGTTTTATTATTTATATGACTGTTACTATCTTTTGTTTGTGAAATGGGACCATCCATAAACTCCTTTGGCTTCATAAAGCTACTCCAAAGAATTGTAAAACTATCCAATCACCACTTTATGGACTGCGACAACCTCTCTAGCATGTTCATGTGGATGAATGGTATGGAAATCGGCAAACATGGTGATAGAACTATATGTCTTTAAATAACAAAGTACAGCTCTCTATGATCAAAAAAAAAAAAAAAAATTGTATGAATATGAAAACTCTTGACAGGTTTGCAATTTCTCCCAATTCTAAGTTTCCACATACTAAAAAAAACATATTTTTTCAACTTTTATTTATTCTTATGTGCAGGCCAGGGCCTAGAAGAGTTTACACCAGTTTTCGTGGATGAGTTAGTAAATCAAACTGCAACCCAAGGACGTGACGTTATCTTCACCTGTGTAGTCAACCATCTAGGTCTTTATAAGGTAATTAATTATATTCATTGTTATTTTTTTTTTTTTTTTTTTTTTTTTTTTTTTTTTTTTTTTTTTTTTTTTTTTTTTTTTTGGGCGCATCGACTGCTGTGGTCATTAGCGCCCCATACTTATTATACATCTTTCCAATCCGTATGCCACTCGAGCTGGGATGACACCAGTACCTTATTTGGCAGCCACCACAATACTTTGCTCAGCAAAGTAGGGTGGAGCCGTTGGTTGTTAATTTTCTTCTTCCCACACCTCCCCACTTATGTCATCGATCTAGTCGACGAGAGGGAGTGTGGAATATTATTGTGTCATCCCTTAACTTCTAGAACATGATGAACATGATGGGGGTGATTTGGACAAAAACCAAAAGCATCAATATTTCCATTTGTAATTATAATTTTCATAGATATTTTGTACAGTTAGTTATATGACTTTATTTAAGGAGGCTATTGAACAAACTAACTAAAGGTGCAGTACTTTGAACATATGTTCCTGCACCTTCTATAATAGGCTAATCCTAAATTAAAATAAACCTAAGGGGTTGAAATACTTTTATAAATTTTCTTTCAACCCCAGGAAAAAAGATAAAATACTAACCTAACCATTCGTTCCAGCATTCTCGCCAATAAATACGTGCATACTATAAAACCGTTCACGCTAATAAATACATTCATGCTTTAAAACAAAACCGTTCACGCTAATAAATACATTCACGCCAATAAATACATGCATGCTATAAAACCGTTCAAGCTAATAAATACATTCTCGCCAACATATACATTCACGCTATAAAACCGTTCACGCTAATAAATACATTCACGCCAATAAATACATTCATACTAATATATACACGAAGGGGAAAGTACTCGATATTCCTTTTCCCTTTGAAATAACTAACCTATTGGGTGAAGTACTCTATATTCCTTCACCCAGATTTGCCTAACCTAACTACTAAACCTAAATTTTGTTGTATAGATTTATATCTTTTAAATAGTCAAATAGCCTCCTTATATAAGGAGAACCCTCTTGTAAAACAACGCGCTTATCATGTGGCAGGCCTGTTCTTTCTCTCTGCCTGTGCAGTGCCTGACACCCTTCCAACACGTGCGCTACCGTCAGCCTTTCTCGGCAATGAGAGCACCTCGGTCTTCTCCCACCAATAAGGAGGTGCCCGTGAGTCACACGCGTATGACCTATCCTTAGCCTTGTCAAAATCACTGATTCGTGCCGCGGGTAGTTCTCGATCATGAAATTTCGCACACGTGGTTTAATGTCTTTTAATTTTTCACTTATTCTGTCCCACCGACTTTGCCATTTTTTATTGATAATGTATTTCATATAAACCTGTAAGTCGGTGGGCCTTACAGGGGTGACATCATTTGTTTGTGTAGAGGCAGCTCGCTTGGCTGCCTCGTCCGCTCGTTCGTTACCGGCCACACCAATGTGGCCCGGCACCCAGACGAATTTCACCCCTTGACCACGTGCGCTTAGTTGCTGCATTAAACTGTAAATATTTAGGACTAGCGGGTCCATCGAGAACTTATCCCGGAGGGCCTGTAATGCACTTAATGAGTCCGTCAGAATTAGCGTTTTATTATAATTTTTATCTTGAATTAATTTTATGGCCTGGCAAATTGCAAACATCTCAGCTGTGTACACGGTTGCATATTGCGGAAGTGTCCAACTAAGGGTAACTCCCTCCGTGTACACAGCACTACCTACACCGTCGCCTATCTTCGACCCGTCTGTAAAGACGGGTCGGAAGTCATAATAAAAGTTTAATATTTCTAACAATTTTTGCCTATAGACGACGGGTGGTGTATCCTCTTTTTTATGTGTTGCCAGGTCCATACGGACGCTTGCAGAAGGTAGTAGCCATGGGGGAAGGTGTGCAAACCGCCAACCCTCCACTGGGCCAAAGTCTACTCCCTCCGCGTCTAAGAGCTCCAGCGCTCGGACCCCGAGGGGTCGCGTCCGTGATTGTTGTTGACGGTACTCTTGATGAAGTGGGCCCTCGAATATGGTATGGAATAACGGATGAAACCGCTTTCCCCATATTCCGGCAATGTAGGTCAGGGTAAGCTGTTCCCTCCTAAGTTGAGGTGGTAGCATTCCTGACTCTACATATAGGCTTTCTAAAGGACTGGTCCGGAAGGCGCCTGTAAACAACCTAATTCCTTCATTATAAATTCTATCTAATACTTCAGGCGTGATTTGCGCGCTGAGCTATACACTGGCGCTCCATATTCTAATTTGGAGCGGGTAAGCGCAATAAAAATACGTTTTAGGATTTCCCGCTCCGTACCCCAGTTATAGCTGCCAAGAAATTTCAAAATATCGAGGGTTCTCCTTGCTTTCTTACATGTATAGTCTATATGATCCTGCCACGTTAACTTAGTATCGAATATAAGGCCTAGGAAACGGGTGCTTTCTTTATATTGAATCGGCGTGCTGTCCAAAAATAAAGTAGGGGGACTATGCTCGTGCCTTAAGCGGCAAAAATGTAGACACACCGTCTTAGTATTAGAGAATTTAAACCCGTTCCTAGAAGCCTCATTAGCCACTCTGTCTATTGCCTGTTGTAGGGTTTCATTCACCTCGCTAAGATCATTCCCTGATAAATAAATAGCGAGGTCATCAACATATAAAGATATTTGGAGTGGGTCTCCTACAACTTCGGCAAGACAATTAACCGCCATCGTAAATAGTGTAACACTTAATACCGACCCCTGAGGTATTCCGTTCTCAAGAGAATGAGGGTCCGAAAGGACCGACCCCAGTCGCACCCGGAACCTCCGCGACGCTAGAAAGCCACGGAGGAACCTCGGTAGCTTCCCTCTCAGTCCCCATTCGTGACACTTTCGCAGAATCGCATATCTCCACGTGGTGTCATAGGCCTTCTCAAGGTCAAAGAACACGGCCAGCACATGCTCCCTCCGCATAAATGCATTTTGCACATAGACCTCGAGTTGGCTCATTTGATCCAACGTGGAACGATATCTGCGAAATCCCGCTTGATGCTGGCTGTAAAGTCCTCTCGTTTCCAAAACATATACTAATCTATAATTAATCATAGATTCGAGGACCTTACTCAAGCAGGTGGTCAACGAAATAGGCCTGTAACTAGAGGGGTCACTAGGGTCTTTTCCTTCTTTAGGGATCGGTATAATGACTGCTTCCCGCCAACCATCAGGGTATTGACCCGCCTCCCATATGCTGTTATACAACTGGAGAAGAGCAAGCTTCCCAGCTGAGTTCAGATTTCTTAGCATAGCATATGGGATACCATCAATCCCTGGAGCAGTGTCTTTGCATTTCTTTAGTGCATGTTCTAATTCATGGATGGCGTCATTGATGGCGGTCTCAAAATCGAGTGGCTGTTGCTCCACGTCACCTTTTCGTCGGAGGAATTCGGCCGAGTAACTTTGAGAGCTTGACACTTGTGCAAAATGTCCAGCAAAGGCCTCAGCCACGTCTCGTGGCTCGGTGACGACGACATCATAAATTTTTAGAGCTGGTATCAACGGTATTCTACGTCCACCAGAGAGGGCTCTTACTTTATCCCACACTTCCTTTGGCGTCGATGATGATGAAATCTTAGACACGTAGGAAGTGAGGGTTTTCCGTTTTGCTTCTTTTATTATCCGCCTCTCTCTGGCTCTTAATCTTTTGAATTGTATTAAGTTCTCTTCCGTAAGATACCTTTTGAATCTATTAAAGGCTCGCTTTTTGGCTGCGTTGGCTATTTTGCAGTCCGGGGTCCACCAGGGGACGGGGGGTCTTAAGACTCTCCCGCCTACCCGCGGGATTGAATCCCCGGCTGCTTGTTTAAGCGCTTCTTCAAAATTGTTTGCATCAAGAGTGGCATTTCCTGTGAGGGGCGGTGCCACTACTCTAGCAGAGTACGCAGTCCAATTTGCTCTTTTGATGTCGTATCTCCAAGGCGTTATAAAATCTGCCCTGGAGACGGAGCTCGATACCAAGATTGGATAGTGGTCACTATGGTATAATTCATCTAAGGTGGTCCATTCCAAA
The DNA here is from genome assembly GCA_011037195.1 of Triatoma infestans. Taxonomy (NCBI): domain Eukaryota; kingdom Metazoa; phylum Arthropoda; class Insecta; order Hemiptera; family Reduviidae; genus Triatoma; species Triatoma infestans. The sequence continues at coordinate 49,641 of JAAEAF010005139.1, forward strand.
CGTACGGCTATGGTGGGCGTTGCAGCACTCAGATCAATGGCGCTAAAGCGTCCTGAGTGTGCGTTAAAATATGTTGCTGCACCATTATTGAGGAGTATCATGTTACTATTGTCTATAATTTCCTCCAGAGCTCTGCCTCGAGCATCGGTTCGTATTGACCCCCACCAGGTGTTATGAGAGTTAAAATCTCCCATCAGTAACACCGGGGCAGGGAGCTGCGAGAGCAGATCCTCTAGGTCACTTCTCCGCCAGAGTGTGTCTGGTAGGTAAATACTAACTAAAGTGACCTGAAATGGTACAGCTAGGCGCACGGCAACAGCTTGTAAATTGGTTTGTAGGTTCAGCCGTTTGCTGGGGATGTTTTCCCGTACACAAACGGCGACACCACCGTGCGCTCTCCCACCTGGGGCAGGTTGCACCTCTTTGCCATATATATTGTACCCAGGGATACGAATTAGTTGCCCCGGGCGAATCTTTGTTTCTTGAAGGCACAACCCAAATGGACGGTATTCCGCCACTAATCGACGTAAACCTTCCATATTACTCATGTAGCCCCTCAAGTTCCATTGAAGAATGGACTCACACATATTAATATTTATGGGTGACCACATGTGGCAAGATCTTCTTAATATCTTTTGAATTTAACATATTCACGGAATTTTATTCACTATACAATATATTACAAAATTTTTGGAATAAATTTGTTATAAATATATACTGACTTACATACATGGATGCTGAATTGAGAAATTCTACTTCAATCAGTGGCACACTCTTTCCGCGGCTTGCCTTTGGGCCAGCCTCTTTTCTTTCTGCTTGGAGGGTAGTCAGAATGATTACCCCCCTCTGATTCTGACGCGTCTATGTCTGTCCCCAGCAGCTGCCACTGCTTTTTTGGGGAGCAGACATTCTTGGAGGACGTCTGTCCTCTGTTTGTGATTCTTTTCCCCTTAATCCTTACTGGAAAAGGGGAAGGCAGTACAAACTTCGGTTCTTTCCTCCTAGGGGAGCGTTTTGGTGGACTAACCACCTTCCACTCCCCTTCAGAGGAAGTTAATACTTTAGGCGGGATTACTCCCACCTTAGAGTCACACCCACTGGAAGTGGGAGTGATTGTTGGTAGCCTTGTGGCTACCAGAGCCCCTTGAGGGGTAATTAGTCTGGGTGGTGGGTTTTCCCCCACCTTAATTGCTCCACCCACAGCAGGGGAAGAGCTGGGTGGGAGGATTTCTCCCACCTTTTCAATAATTCCCCTTAGGGCCGGGGATGGGCCTTTAATTTGTTGCCCCTGGGTATTTTCAGGGGCTTGGGTAAAGTGTGCCACTGATAAGGGTGCCCTTGCTTTTTCAGCATATGAAATTTCTTGATTTACATAAGATTTACTCTCCACAGTCGCCCTAGCTTCATAGTAGGGCAATTGTTGAAGTGTTTTCACTCTTTGAATTTCCTTTTCTTTAATTAGAGTTGGACACCCCGAGGATCTGGCTGTGTGTTCTCCGCCACAATTTACACACGTTATTGGCGGTACACATCCGCCTTCATGTTTAGTTTTGCCACATTCGCAGACCGCCTCGGTTGCTTTACATTTCAGTGAAGTGTGGCCAAACCTTTGGCATTTATAACATCTCATAGGAGATAGTATATATGGCCGCACTCTCAATTTGTAAAACGCGGCATCTATCATTTGGGGCGGTTTTGGGCGATCAAACGTCAGCACAAGGGAGGAGGTGTCTACTAACTCACCATCCTGCCGCCGCTTTATGCGCCTCACTTCTACCACGCCCTGATCTGCCAGACCCTCTTTTATGTCTTCTATTGCACTATTTAGTAAGTCCCTGCATGTAATCACGCCTTGGGAATTATTTAGGCGTTTATGAGGACTTGCTTCCAATTCAGCATCCATGTATTTCTCCAAACTTAAGATGGCTTTTGCTTGTATTCTATTCTCGCATTCAATGCAGATAGAGCCATCATTTAACTTTTTGATACTTTTGGTTTTGCCCAATGTTGTCTTAATAAATGTATAAAGTTTAAAGGAACAGTCATTTGTGAAGGTTCCTTTTTTCTTTTTTAAAACGAAATATCTGCCCCAATTTTCTTCCTCTAAATTTAAAAACAATTTTCCACTTACCTCTTTCTCCTTATAGTTGCCGCCCCTGGCCTTCTTCCTTGGCGGGGAAGGGGGGTTGTAAGGCTGCAGAGTTACCTGCAAGCCAGCTATTGTAGATCCAGAGTTAGTTTCCATTGACATGCCTTGTCCAGTGCCATTGAATCCAATCGGTAGGGAAGTAGAAGAGGTGATAGAAGGAGTAGGTATGGGAAGGATCTGAGATGTAGGGAGAGGATTGTTTGGAATAGGGATAGGAGAGGGAGCTGATAGGGTAAAAGTTGGTGGGCTAGACCCAGAAAGATTTTTGTTGTTATCATCCATAATAACAAAAGGGATTTATCAAGGTACGTGGTCCCGCCTCCTCGGACGATCAAATGCACCCGGTTACTTTCCGGGTAGACCATCGCACCCCGACATAGTCCGGTGCCACGGAAGACAGCGTTCCGATACCGAGATACCGACCCGTGCCCCCGCGGCCCCCTTCCTAACCCTAGGAACCCACCTGAGGTGGAATTCCTTAGCCTTCCTGGGGTCGGGCTATCCCCCAGGTAGAGCTCTCGGGTGAAGCTGAGGCCAAAGACATGTGTTGGGATCGGACGCCCGCAGGTCGTCGTCTCCCTCAATGCCCAGGATCCCCTTTTCCACCCTAGCCCCAAAGCCTCGTGCCGGCAAGCACGAAGGAGAGATATTTATACTCCGAGCTCTCAACGAGTGCGTGTACTTGTTCGTGCAGTGTGTGTAGTCGTCTGTAAAGTGTCGAGTGTTCAGGTGTGAATGAGTGTGTGTGGAGGGGAGCTCAAGTTTACCTGTGGGTGATTCATTGTTATTATAGACATTTTTATAATATTGTCTAGAAACTTTGTATTTTTGCAGTATCTCTTCAATAATAACCTTCGAGAGAACCATTACAGAGAGATTATGTATTTCTATTTACGTACATTTGTTTTAGCAATGTAATATCCTTTTAATTTCTAACTGTGAACAATTGAATTAACTGCAAAGTTTGAAGCTATTTAAATGAAACTTTTTTTCTGAAAAGACCACGATTTTGGTTTCTTTCACCTCATTGATTCCTATATGTGTCATATGTGTAGACTCAAACAGAACCGTGCATTTGAACTCACTCCACTGGCTTCACTTCAATTAATTTTAATGAAGAAATTTGGTGAGGATTGGTCAAGAAAGAAACATTCAATTATGCCAACGTTTCGTCAGGGTTTCCTGTCTTAATCAAGGCTTTAATATATAGATAGTCATGGAGATGTGAGAAAAAAATTTTAAAACATACGTATTTGTTACATCGCAGAAACATAAAAAAGAAAATTAAAAGAAACTAGTTACTTGACTCAAATGATCTACATTTTCTGTCATCTACAAATCATCTAAAAATTCTTCATTCATATCTCCACGACTATTTTTTTTTCAGGCGGGCTTAACGTCCAACTACCAAATTAGGTGTCGTGGACGGGGGCGGAAGCACCTACTTTACTATTAACATTTTTTAAACAAATATAAAATTTAGTTATACGCTGGACTCGAACTGGGGTCCTCCCACTTACAAGTCCATGTTCATAACCACTACACCAACACCCGCCCCAACGACTATCTTATATATTAAAGCCTTGATAAAGACAGGAAACTCTGTCGAAACGTTGGTATAATTGAATGTTTCTTTCTTGACTGATCCTCACCAAATTTCTTCATAACATAATTCATCAAACGTCAACAAATAATTTTACATTAATTTTCATTGTTAGAAATCTTATCTAGAATTGCTTCCTAATTTACATTCTAACTACACGAACTCAGTTCAATATATGACAATCCAATCTGATCTTTCCAATTGCAAAATCGGGAATACTCAATTAATATTTGTAAATGATATAACATACTATTAAGAAATGCGAAAACAGAAAACTAAAATGGTTTGTTTAAACCTGTAGAGCGAACATTCATTTTCCCATTTCCGCCTGCAAGGCGATTGAGACGTTGTTGGCCCCGCGATCTTCTAGGTAACTAATGGTAGTTGTCGATAGATAACTGGTTGGGATAGATGGACATTGGTTTTTTATATCTCCACTTAGCATATGTACTTGTTGCATATTTATTTATGTAGTTGTAAATATTCAATAAAACAATACAAATAAATAAATAAATAAGAATGTAACAACAATTATTGTTGTGTCACTTGTATCCGCTAGTATTCGCCATTAGGTGGATAGAATGAAATGGTCGGGCAAAATATGAGTAAAGGTGTACCAGACTTATATGCATTCAATACACTAATCGAAACTAATTACTGTATAACACATACATACAAAATAAAGAAAATACTAACTCGCATAAAGAAAATAACGAAATGATATAAATTAAATGATAATTAGTAATAACAACACAATTCAAAAAGAAGGATCCTTCATCTATAAAACTTAAATGCTAACAAGTAATTTATAATATATTGTAACGTTTTTCTTTCTAAACTAGCTACTGCAACTAGTTTTAAGTGGGTTCGCTTAGATAAAATACTCTAAACTTCAATAAGAAAAACACCAATTTATTGTTATACACAATAAATTATAAATACAACACTTAATAATAATTAATTCACAGTTTAAAACCAAAAGTTCACTTTGTTCACTTTTTATACACTTTCCACAAACGTACACTTCGTTTTAACTAGAAAACTCTCCAAAACTCTCTGCGGTCCCCCTATTTATACCGGTGGAGAATGTTCTCAATCCTTCCAAAAAGAACTACAGCGCGTCGCCAGCGCTTCCTAGCAGCCATTAAGAGAACTTAAAGGTTCCTACTTCCTCTCCTAGATGGCACCACTGGCTGCGTTACAATATTATAGACTGAGAGGTTAGTTAGATATTTGGGGGAATATTAATAAGTTAAATATTCAATGTTTGTCAACTATTCTTAAGAAAACTGTTCGCTGACGATGTAATATAAGGAGGCAAGCTTTTCCACTACCACACAAACACCAAACGATATCTATATTTTCGTTCAAGAATATAGAATAGCTTGGTTGAGCTAGATGTTCAGAACTCTCTATATCAGCTACCTGTATACGGAACTTCAATGTATTTTATGCAGTTAATCTTTTCGGCCAGACGTACGGACACTCCATCTCACTAGGGCTCAATGCCCTTCCAGCTCGTTAATCGTATACCCACCCTTCTTCTCCTATCCTCTTCCGCAACTAGGGTCGGTTTCGTTAAGTCTCTCCACTCCACACTTAGCACTTTAATTACTCTACTTCTTTTATTGTTGTTATCTTTTTTTCTATAATTAATCACTGAACACTGTTTAATTTATTACATTTAATTTTATTATACCTAATTATTTATTACTATATTATGAAGTTATGTTACATTGTAATAAAAATAAATCTGAGGTTTAACACTCACACCATTTTCTCTTATTATATTCATCACAATTTTAATTGAAAGAATTTCTTTAAATTTAAATCAATTACTAAATGAATAGTTTCCCTTAACTTACAGTTAGTGTAAAGTCATACAATATTGAATATTGTACATATTGGTTATACGATCAGTTAGTTGAATGTGGCCAAACCGATCCAGATTGTTTGACATCGCTGTGTGTCATCAGTCCAGAAATACTAATCGGTATAATTCAGAAATAAATGGCAGCCGCCAGAATAAGTCTAAAATTAAATTTTTTCGGAAAATTAATTCAAATAAAATTGAAAGATGTATATATATGTACACATTGGGGAAGGGATTAGTTCAGTGATTCCCAAAAAGAAGTCTCGAGGTCAAATCCAGCGCATTGCTGATAGAAATTAAAATTATTATATAATTGATTTTTTTCTATTATATAATAGAACATCAACTTCGCATTCTATTTATAGTGAAAACTCAATTCAAATAAATACAGTCTCAATATCTTCTCTTACAACAGAGAAAGTAAAAAAGGCGTCTAATGTAGTAGCAAAAGTAAAAAAGAAGAAATCATTGTGAATTTACTTTTTTACTTTCTCTTACTCCTAGTAAGAGGAAGTATTGTAATCGTGCCAAATTTCTCAATATCTAGTTTTCACCGGAAATACAATGTTTTGAGGTCCCCTGAGTCCAAAAAAGTGGTTTTTAGCAAATGGTGTGTGTGTGTGTGTGTGTGTGTGTGTGTGTGTATGTATGTGAACAGCATAGCTAAAAAAGGAAAACCGTAGAAAACTGAAACTTAATATTACGTTTCGGTATCACCATAGGATCTGACGGTGCGTTATCTGTCAAAATTCCTCAACCAGAAGTACCACATTACTAGTTGTTTTTATTACATATTTGCGAATTTTTAAAAAATGGCTCCGACGATTTTCTTTAAACATGGTGTATCAACTAAACATACAAAGAGCTACAACTTTTATTTGAAACATTTCACCGGGAAAATTCATTTAAGGGCACTTGTTGTGGAGGGGTGGGGTTAGGTTTTTATCTGAAGTGCTATTTCAGTTTATTAAACAATTCTGTCATCTAAATAATGTTAATTACAATTGAATATGTTGTTGAAATTCCGAGTTTGAAAAATATCGGATAACTGGAAGTGCATTTACATTACCACTTTACTGAATGATTTTTTTCCACTTTTTCGCGATTTTCTCAAAAATGGCTCTGAAGATTTTCTTGAAACTTCGTATATAAGCTAAACAAGCAAAGATCTACATCTTTTATTTAAAACATTTCTCTGGGAAAATTCATTTAAGGGTACTTTCTGGATAGGGGCGGGGTTACAGCTTCCTTTAAAGTGCTATCGTAGTTCATTATATAATTCTATCATCTAAACAAAATTAACTAGAAATAAATAGATGGCCAAAATTTCGAGTTTCAAGAAAATTAGTAAGCCGGATTTGCGCTTTTACTGAACAATTTTTTCAGTTTTCGACGAATTTCGTTATATTTGGTACACAAACTGTAACATTTGTCAATTATAATTTTGAGAACAGGTGTAAGAGAAAGTTTTGTGAGTGTTTCACACCCGATTTTTTTTAAGGGTGTAATAGGATCCGAAGAGATGGATCTAAAGCAGAGAGTAAGAGACACAAAATTGAGAGCCTCACTTACTACTAGGCCAGACTAGAGTGGGAGACCCTGTACATTTACAGCTGAGCTAGCCCTACAAGGGACAGTCTTTAGAACGGTTTATACAGCAGTTACAACACGTCAGCAACCATCTACCTTTCTACCTTTCTTTTCACTCACTCTAAATCTCGCAGTACCAATACCTATATTCGTGTAAAGTCCTGGCAGTTTGTGCTCCTTTCTCATTATACTGTGTTCAGTAAACCCAAATATCTCTTTCTCATACCCATTATAAAGGGGCATAATGCACTGGTTCCTGCATTTTTTATTTTTTAAATATTTTGTTTATAACAAACATACGCCACAATAAATTTAACGCTAAATAACTTGTATTCAGAGAGCTTCATTTAGTATAATGCCCAATGAAAATTCAATACCTAAAATATGAAGCGAATAACAAGAATACTTAACAATACTAGAACAATAATTTTACTCTAGAGAAACCAAACAATGGCAAATCTAAACAGTAGTTATATAATTATAGACATTTTAATGAACAATTAATGAACTTAATTTAATTAACAATTGATTTTATTAGAAGCTATATTATTCTGAAAATATCTGTGAAGAGACCATTTTTCTAGAAAGAATAGCACTCAAGTGAAGTAGAAGTTGGTGATGAGAGATCAGTTGTAACTCCGTTGATACTTGTAACAACGTATCTGAATCACGTCCCTACAATAAAGAGACATCCAAATAATATTATACCATTCAATAGGACCACAAACTAGCCAAGTAAAAGATGTTGCCCCACTCTCTCACACACTCTTACACACACT